>PVJI01004224.1:0-110990 GCA_004026765.1 Micronycteris hirsuta | reverse complement strand
TCATTTAGAATGGAAGGGCAGATAAAGTGCTTCTCAGATAAGGTCAAGTTCAAGGAGTTCATCATCACCCAGCCTTTATTATATGAAATGTTAAAGGGATTTATATAAGGCATGGAGGGATATCAACAGGGGTGTGGTGGGGGAGAGAGGGGGAACAGGTGCAGAGAATAAGTAGCATAAATGGTAAGTAGAAAACAGACAGGGGAAGGTTAAGAATAATATAGGAAATGTAGAAGACAAAGAACTTATGTATATGACCCATGGACAAAAACTAAAGAGTGGGGAATGGGAGCGGTGGGGTCGAGGGGAGGAAAGGGGGGAAAATGGGACAACTGTAATAGCATAATCAATAAAATATATATAAAAAAGAAGATATATAAATGTCCAATAAGTACATGAAAAGATGTCCAACATCATTCATCACTGGTCATTAGAAAAATGCAAATCAAAACGATAATGAGATACCATTTTACAGACATGAGATATCTGCCTGACCCCTGGGGAGGCAAGGGGAGAAAGGACACTGTGTTCAACCAATGATCAGTGGCCAACCAATGGCCAATAACTCAGTCAATTGTGCCGACATACTGAAACCCCAGTAAAAACTCTGGACCCTGAAGCTCGGTAAAGCTTCCTGGTCAACAAACACATTGATGTGCCCTGACTACACAGGGAGAAGTCGTGGGAGCTCTGCATTTGGGACCCTACCAGACCTTGCTTTCTCCATCTCTTCCTGTCGCTGGTCCTGACTTGTATTCTTCATAATAAACTGTCACTGTGAATATAGCAGTTTCCTGATTTATGTGAGTTATTCTGAATTATTGAGCTTAGGGGGGGTTGTAAGAACCCCCACACTTATGGCCTATTTCTCAGAAGTGCAAGTAACCAGGGAATGACTGAAGTGAAGCTGGATCGGAAGTGAGGGAGCTTGGTTGGGAACTCTGCTCTTTAACTTATGGGTTCTGCACTAACTCTGCATGGTTAGCGCCAGACTTTTATTGTGGTACCCTAGCTGGTGTCAGAATATTACCTTATGTGGCAGAAGATGTAGTGAAGTTAAGGAACTTGAGATGGGGAGTTGCCCTGGATTATTAAGTGAGCCCTAAATCCAATCACATGTCTTATTACTGGAGAGTCAGAGAGAAACTTGACACAGAAGAGGAAAAAGCAATGTAACCATAGAGACAGAGACTGGAGTAATGCAGCCACAAGCTAAGGAATGCTGGTAGCCACAAGAGCTGGAAGAGGCAATGAACAGAGTCTAACCCTGGAGTCAGATGGACAATAGCCAACACCTACCTTGACTGTGGTCCATTCAAACTGATTGCCAACTTCAGACTTCTAGAATTGTGGGAGAATAAATTCCTGTGGTTTCCAGCCACCAAGTTTGTGGTTCTTTGTTACTGCAATCTTAGGACACTAATATATCCATTTACTGATGAAACTGAGGCCCAGAGAGGTGAGGAAACTTTCCCAAAGTCCTCCAACGAAGCCAGATTCATATCCAGAGTATCTGGTTCCAGGGCCTGTGCTCCTAATGTCTGCATTATTAACAGAAAGCAGATTCCTATTGCTCACCATGTTGCTGTGGTTGCCACATTCGCTTTTTCACAACTTCTGAAGGTCTGCTCCTTCCACCCCCACTCCGGGTGCTGATTGCTACATTATAAGCTCTTTGAGGCTAAAGGAAACAAAGTCATATCCAGCTTGCCTCAGGAAATAGAGGTTCATTGTTGTTAAGATATTTTGATAAGAAATATAATAACCATCTCAGGCTGTACAAGCAGACTTTGTGGAACTGAACCCTCGTTCGTTGCCATTTAAGATATAATAACAGTTCTAATGACTGAAAAATAACTCCAGTCGTCGCTCTCCTCCCCCACCCACAGGTGGTCGTCCATTGTTTCCTGTTCAAGTCACTCCGCCAGTCCTCCTGGTACAGGTCACCTCTGTCCTTGACCCTACTTCTCCCTACTGCATCCACTGATGACTTCTCTCTTTATTCTCCTTATAGCTCCCTCTTGATTTCTTCTTTTTCCCAGATGCTATTACCTCGTGCTTTTGCTTAGTGCCTTTTATTTCTGTCTCTACTAGCTTCACTTATAGACAAATGCCTAAAAAAGGGATATGTCTAGGTTGATGAAGCACTAGTTGATACGGTGCCCTTAGTGGTCAGAGTTATCATTCTAGACCACTGTATAGTGTTTAGATTCCATTCAACATTTTCAAAACATTTATATAATTTTTAAATGTCTAAATGTTGATATTGCAATATGTTGGAAATCCTATCCTTTGCAATATTTAATATTAGAATGAAAAAAACTTTAATGTCATCTTCAACAAATGCACAGGAGCACACAGTTTTTCGAAATTGTTTTAGAGGCCATGCAAGCAAAACCGTTGACTCATTGCCCAAATTCTTTCTTTATCAGAGTCTTACAGCAAATAATGGGAAGAAAGGTTATAAGTTGAAAAGTAAAGGAAAACCAGCTGAATACAAGTGCCTGCATTGAGAAAAACTTTCTGACTTTATTAATACTAAGATCTGTACTAAGTACCCTGGCTGGTGTGGCTCAGTGGGTTGGGCATCAGCCTGAAAACCGAAAGGTCTCTGGTTTGATTCCTGGTCAGGGCACGTGCCTGGGTTGTGGGCCAGGTCCCTGGTCGGTGGCGTGTGAAAGACAACTGATCAATGTTTCTCTCACACATCCATGTCTCTCTTCCTCTCTTTCTTTCTCCTTTTCTCTCTCTCTAAAAATAAATAAATAAAACCTTTTAAAAAAGATCTGTGCTAAGCATTTGAGATGCATTATCTCAGTTCATTTTGATGATTAACCTCTCAGGTAGGTTCATTGTACAGGTGGGTAAACTAAGGCTCAGAGAGGTCGTGACTAGCCTAGGTTTACACAAAGTAGTCAATAACAGAGCAGGGATTTGAACCCACCTCTGCCTGGTCCCCAGCTCTGTGTTTTAACCACATCATTGCCAAACGGCAGAGAGAAGAGAGGTCTCCATTAGCTGCCGTCTCTGGGAATGGTAGCAGCTGCAGCAACAACATCCAGGGGCAGTGGCAGTCAGAGCCACACCAGCAGAAAGGAGATGAAGGAGCAGCTCAGGGCAGGACGACAGGAAGACCCAAAGCAGTGTGGTACCTGTGGCCCAGACTCAGGTTCTGTAAGCCAACAAAGGAAGCCAGAGTGACCTCTGGTGGCCTAAGAAGTCACCATTCTCACGCCATACTGAAAACTAGGAAGGGAGGCTTCTCCTGTACCCTGGGCGGGGGCGGAGGCGGACAAACAGTTGTTATCAGATTATCATTCCCCCTTCTCTCTGTGCTCCCTTGTAGTCGTCTTCAACCAACTTTCTACTCAACCTCATTTCAAAAGTAACAGTCCAGTGACTAAATTGGTGGACTTTGGGCCTAGACTTTATTATTATTATTATTATTGATTTGAGAGACACGGATTTGTTGTTCCACTTATTTATGTATTTGTTGATTCTTGCATGTGCCCTGACCAGGGATTGAACCTGCAACCTTGGTGTATCCAGAAGATGCTCTAACCAATTGAGCTACCCAGCCAGAGCCTTGGACCTAGAATTTTTGAATCCTTACCCTTACTCCTTACTAGTTGTGCAATCTTAGTCAATTATATAAACTTTCCATACTTTAGTTTCTTTTTAAAAATCCTAGTATGTAAGTTTGCATGCTTCTCATCCATTACTTTTAATAGCTGCATTAAATGTACGATACTTTATTCAATGACTGCTTGAATGAAGAACATTGTCTCTCTTTTTTAATTCCAGATTATGTTTATTGATTTTATAGAGAGAGGAAGGGAGAGAGAGAGAAGAAAATAGAAAGAGAGAGAAACATCACATACACACCCCGACTGGGGATCAATCCGCATCCTAGGCACGTGACCTGACCTGGAATCAAAACCCTAACCTTTTGGTGCATGGGCCGACATTCCAACCAAATGAGCCACAATGGCCATACTTTTCCATTTTATATATGATTTCTTTCCCTTTCCCTGTGCTTAGTATTGTGCACATATTTTGCTACTATTACTATACAAAATAATTACAACAACTGTTTGCCCTGTAGAGATCCTTAGTTCCCTAACTTCTTCCTTCCCTTTTCCCAACAATATAAAAATCTTTAGGATACTTGTACTTCCCCATTCTCTACTCACATAAAACTTTTTTTTTAAAGATTTTATTTACTTTTAGAGAGAGGGGACAGAAGGAAGAAAGAGAGGGAGAGAAACATCAATGTGTGGTTGCCTCTCACACACTTCCTTTCTAGGGACCTGGCCTGCAACCCAGGCATGTACCCTGACTGGGAATCAAACCTGTGACCCCTTGGTTTGCAGGTCCATGCTCAATTCACTGAGCCACACCACCCAGGGCTCACATGAAACTTCTGGATGAGTTTTTACCACTTCTCTCCTAACTCCCACTCCAGTTTCTAGATTTTGCTTAGATAATTTGGTACTCTTTGTTTCAGGCTATAATTGGAATTTCCTTTGCAGTGTGTTTCCTCCATCTCAGTAATCTTTTTTTTTACCCTTTATATTACACAGTTTCAGATAATTTATTAATATCCAGTGGACATATAATATATATTTCCAAGTAATCTATCAGTATCAAATGAACATCCAGTTGATATTGATAGACTACATATATATACAGTATATGTGTGTTTATGTATATGACTAATTTTTTTTGTTATCTTATCTATTTTATTTTATTATTAATTTTTTAAAATTTATTTATTTTTAGGGAGAGGAGAAAGAGAAACATCAATGGAGAGCGAAACACTGATCGGCTGCCTCTTGTACACACCCTACCAGGGACCAAATGCACAACCTAGGCATGTGCTCTGACAGGGAGTTGAACTGGGAACATTTCCCTTTGCAGGACAATGCCCAACCAACTGAGCCACACTAGCCAGGGCTGTGTTTTTTATTTTATACACTTTAAAACATTCAAAGAAGGGGTTTATAGCATACACACAAAAAGACTAAGAACTCCTACCCTAGATAATCCCAGCTGCCCCTACAACTTCCATTACCATTTCTACACCAATGACTTTCCTAATTTTTTTCTCCAATCAGATTTCTCCTGAATTCCAGGTCCACATATTTACATACACACATACTCCCCATTTGAGAATCCCAAGTGATACTTTAAAGGAACTCCCAACCCAACATGTCCAAAACCATGCTCATAAATTCCTCCCCAGTCTGCTCCTTGTCTGATGAAAGCGTCTTAGAAAGTGGCTCTGAGAAAGCCAGAAGCCAAGGAGTCACCCTTGAGTCTTTCACCTCTCTCACTTCCATACTTAACCCTCACCAATATCTTCATCTTCTAAACTGTTACTTCATCTTCTAAACTTTGCTCTTGCCAATCCACTTCCCGCATAGCTTGGAGATCACTGGTGACTTTACCTGTTTTAGCGGAATGGGAGGGGTAGAAATCAGATGGGTGTGGTTTGGTAGGTGGTGGGTAGGAAATAGGCAAAAGGAGATAAGAAATGTGCACAACTCCTTTGGAAACTTTAGGCAAAGAATTCCGGAAGATTTTGTAAGATGGTACCCTTCTTTCCTTTCATTCCCAGCCCCATGTTTAGCCCAGTGATGGCCCTGGGTCAGACAACCACTGGCCCCAGTAGATAGACAGAACCTCAGAGCTATTGCTGAGCTTTCCCAGGGTGAACTATCATAAAAACACCCACAGATGGTGATATGAAAGAATCTGTGTATGCCAGGAAGTAGGAGGTTCCTTGTAATATAAAACTAACTCTACAATTCATGCATCTGCACAGATACAATAATCTCTTTACTGATGTCCTCCATCCATTTCTGCTCTCCTTCAACCTGTTCTCTATGCAGCAGCCAGGAATCTTTTCAAATGTAAATCTGATCATATTTAATTAAGCTCTTTGGTTTCCCCCTTAACTCCTGAAGTAGCTTCCTGCTGCTCTTAATATAAAGGTAAAAAGAAAAACCTCTTGGCAGTCACACGGTTTTAAATGATTAGGTTCCTGCCTTCCTCAGTTTTTTCTCCCCCGACTCTGCATTCATTCTCTGTACCACAGCGACTTGAGACTTCTTTTGATTCTTTAAACACATTAAGGTCTCTTCTATCACTGCCTTTGGGTATGTTCTCCCATCTGCTTGGGATGTCCTCACCCTGTCTTTGCTTATTTAGTTAGCTCCTAGCTCAGATGTGACTTCTTCAGGGAAGCCTTCAATGCTACTAAGTCAAGACCTCTGTTGTAATACCCTGTTTTTCTCTTCAGAGTACTTGTCACAGTTTATAACTGTATGTTAGCTGTTGTGATTATTTGATAAATAAACGTCTGTCGCCTCTAACAGACTGGAAGCCCTAGGAGGGCGGGAACGATGTCCCTTTTCATACCATAGTATCCTCAACCATGATAGTATAGTGCCTGGCACAGGAAAGGTACTTAATAACGTGTGAATGTGTACACAGGTATATGACTGATAAAGTGTCTGGATACGCAGAGGAAAGTAGACCTGGACTGTGGTGACTTCACAAGGAGACACCACTTGAGTAGCCATCAGAGCAGCCCATGTGCTTCCCTCAAGGGCATCTCTCTGGCTGGGCTGCTGTCAACTGCAATTTATAATAGGATTTACCTCCTACTTGTTTGGTTTCTGAATCATCTGAATCCACCCTCATTCAGCAATGTGGACTATCAGCTTTCAGGGACAGAGAGAACAACCTTGAAATAATTACCATTTATTCATTCTACCAACATTTATTCTGTGCCTACCCCTACTGCATTCAAACACTGTGCAGAGGATGGGGATACACAAAGGAATGAGGCCTGATTATTATTTTCAAGGAATTTCTAATTTTGAAGCATGGTCAGATTTGTAAACAAATGATAACTTCCTGTTCTAAAACACTAACATTACAAGGCATGCTCAAACGTTTAAGTGACCACAGAGAAGAGAATGACCATCAAAGCACTTATCAACATCTTAGCTAGAAGAGCTATTAGAATGATGACCCAAGGGATATACTTTTAAAACCTTCTAAGCTCTAAGTTTGAAACAGTTTAGACCACAAGAAAGCAATTTCCTTAGACTGCGTTAGACAAGCCTCTTTAAAAAAAAAACAAAAACATCAACCCCGGTTCTGCAGATCAGTTGGTTAGAACCTTGTTCAGATATGCCAAGGTTGTTGGTTTGATCCCTGATCAGGGCACATACTAGAAGCAACCAATAAATGCATAAATAAATGGAACAACAAATTGATGTTCCTCTCTCTCTTTTCCTCCCCCCTAAAATCAATAAATTAAATTTTTTTGAATAATTTATTAAAAATAACCATAACTAGGTTGCTATTTATGTCCCTGGCCTTTATTAAACATAAAAGAAGTATCCATATGAATTTTGCTCATGCATTTCTTGTTCAAATCTTCTTGCCCTGGCTGGTGTGGCTCAGTGGATTGAGTGCTGCAGGCCTGCCAACCAAAGGGTCACTGGTTCAATTTCCAGTCAGGGCACATACCTGGGTTACAGGCCAGGTCCCCAGTAGGGGGCAAGCGAGAGGCAACCACACATTGATGTTTCTTTCCCTCTCTTTCTCCTTCCCTTCCCTTTGTTCTAAAAATAAATAATATCTTTAAAAAAATATTCTTGATTGTTTTACTACCTCATTCACCAGTTCCTAATAAAGTTATATGAGAAACTACCTTTACAAGTTAGCACTACAGAAAAAAAAAATGGTCTGTCTCCTCTGATGAATTGATTCTTTTCAGATGACAAGATTTATTCAATATGTACTGTGTTTTCATTTTTGCCCTGGCAACCAGGAAGCTCAGAATTAAATTTCAAATTCAGCCAGTCATGTTTAGTTATTAGGATAATTATGATCTTTTTCTTTGGCCCTAATGTTCCATTTTTAGTTTTCTAGTCTATTGTAACCCTTCTTTATTATGGAAAGGAGATCGGATAAAATAAATTTAATGTCTGGTATGCACAGTCACTTTAGAATTATTTCTGTTATTTGTCAAACATAAATGACAAAAAAAAGAATGACCTATGTTTGGATCTTTATAAAATTTGGAGAAACTGGGGAGGACCAGAAAGCAACAGAAAAGGACAAAGAATGGAATGAGGTACAATACCATGTCCATATTCTCCAACTCAAATATTGGGGCATATTGATCAGGCATATCACCTGTTACAGGAAAAGTATCTGAAATTTAGACTGTTCTGGAAACTCCCAGAGATATGTTAAAGCAAACGAATCCAGGAGTCATTGTCAATATTTAATATATATGAGTAGTTTTACAAAGGTTTTAACCTTTTTTTGTATCACGGATTCCTTGGACCTGTTCCCCAGTAATATACAGGCACATAACACTTTCTAAAAGTAGAGCCCTCCTCTTAGTGGTTAATTTTTTCAGAATATCAAAAGCACCTGAACTGTCACATCAGCTGGGGAGATCAGCTGATCAGCTATCAGCCGCAGTTCTTAACACTCTGACACAATTCTTAAATGGTTTAAACCAGTTGGTTGTTTTCTTTTAGTTTTTAACTTTTGTGGGGAACAGACCCCTTTGATGAGCTGACAAAGTCTTCTATATGAGTCTTCTATCCTAAAATATATCCACACACCACCCCCCCACACACAATTTGGCAGTTCCATGGGATCGATAGACTTCCTTAAGCCCATTCTCAGATATCACGTTATGTTTAAATTGAGACTTCCTGGAGTCAGGGAAATACCCTTGAGGACCTTTCAGAATCACTCTCTCTTTAATCACTGGGACTAAAACTGGATAGAAGGAGGTTTCGAGATGCTAAGACAGAGATACTACGGCACCCTCTCAACGAGCCCCTCCAAGCTCTCCCCTCCCCCACGCCCCCGCCGCGCAGGTGCGAAAACCTAAGGGGCCACCCGCGAGCGATGGGAAGGGGTGGGGGGAATGGAACCCTGGGAGGGGCGGAGGGGGGCCCTCCCTACGTTGCTTGGTGACCAAATTCCCCGCCCAGGCCGTTCCATTTCCGTAGTAGGGGGCGCCGCGGGCCGGACTGTTGCTGATGGACCACAAAGAGTGGCCGTCTTCCGGGTTCCCCCCCTCGCTGGAGGGTGACCAGGTCCGTGACGTCACAGGAGGCGGGGCCAGAGCTGCTGCCGGGTGCTGGAGGCGCCATTGGAGCCGGCTTGGCTTGAGAGCTCCGCTGAGGAGCTGGAGGTTGGAGGGCGGCTTCCACCGCGTCCGCTCCTGGTCCCTGGCCGGTCAGCGGCATGGCGTGCGGGGCGACGTTGAAGCGGCCCATGGAGTTCGAGGCTGCGCTACTGAGCCCGGGTTCCCCGAAGCGGCGGCGCTGCGCCCCTCTGCCCGGCCCCACTCCGGGCCTCAGGCCCCCGGACGTCGAGCCGCCGCCGCTTCAGATGCAGACCCCACCGCCGATTCTTCAGCAGCCGGTACCGCCTGGCAGCGAGCGGCGCCTTCCAACTCCGGGTAACCGACGCTGCGGGCTTGGCAGGAAGCCAGGCCCTGGCATTTGGGGGTGGGGGTGGGAGTGGGGGGAAGGGTTATGGACGCTAGGCTGATTTACCCACGGACCCCTTCTTTGGCCTGAGAAAAAGGAACTGGAGCGCCGCCGGGCCTGGTCGCTTCCGGGGATGGGAAACATCCGGGAGAGGTAGTGGGGTCACAGTATCGGTTTTCGGTTTTCCTGGAGCTGGCGAGCCTGGAGGGGTGGGCAGCAAAAGGAAAATGGGAATATCCTTGGCCGCTCCTGGCCCTCTGCGTCCCCCCAGCCCCTCCTGCCGCCGCTGCTTGGGCCTGCACTAAGCCGCCCAGTAAATCGGTGGGCCCTGGGAAATTGGATTCTACTCACGAACCCGGCCTTGAGGGTGGGGGTTGGGGGCTGGTTACTGGGAAGGGGCCTGCCTGAGTGTGTGCTGTTCCGGGCTGTACTGTAGCTTGTAGGGAGACCTGATTTACAGAAGCCTTGAGGGATTGGAGGCCGCCGCCAAAGTCATGGAATCCTGTTTCATCCTGACTAATTCTAAGGGACTGGCCATGTTCTTTTTATTGTATGGCTATTGTTTTGTACCATATATGGCTTGAAATAGTTAGGCCGTTAGCTAGAATTTGAGAATCCTTAAACATACAGAGGTTCCGAAAGCAGGAATTCAGCTATCCGTAGCAGACAGACTCGCCTTCAATAAGGACATTGGACAAGGAAAGGGGAGAGCTGGTGTGACAAGTAAAAACAACAACAACAACAAAAAACCCCTAACCATTGTGTGGGAGTTGAGGGGAAAGTGCATCAGAATTAATATTTAGCAGTTTTAAAGGGCTCCCGGAAATGGGGGGAGTCTCAAAACTGGACTTTGGCAAGTCATTTCTTTGTGTGTTTTTTCTACTTTTCAAGCATAAGCAAAACTTTGGAATTGCCTTAAAATCATTGTTTCTTTGCCCCTTTTCAGTTACCGATGTCTTTAGGCTTTATTTCCTTCTTTGCAAATCCACAATACAGATTTCAGGCCCTCAGCCTTTGGCACTAGTGTTTTTGCAGTTCCCAGCCAAGCTCTCCTAGACTCGTGTTCACGCCTTCTTTATGCTGGCATTTAAAGGACTTACCAGCTATAACCGTATCTCACTCTTTGTACATTTTTTTTTACCAACCTATGCCTTTGCTCCTTTCCCCCAGGCCCGTCTAGCTGTGTCTGTAGTCTTGCCTTTCAAGATGATGCTTTCCCCTCCTCTTTGCTAATCCAAATGCAGTCTCCCATCCATTACCTGACTAACCCTGCCCTTGAGGAACTCTGTTTGACTTTAAATTCCTTGACCACTTAATGTTGCTCTGAATGAGAATGTTAGCAAAAGTTCTTTGTGAAGAGCCCTTCAAGGGCAGAGGGTATAGATGCCCACTTAAAGTGATTTTTTTCCCTCTGCTCCTACAGCTATGCAGGGATAGTCACGTAATCTGTCTGGATCTGTTTTCTTCAACAAAAAGAATTAATACTTGCCCTATCTATCTTGATGGGTATTAAGTAAATGTATTGTTTCTTCCAATAATATTCTCTCGACTAATTTTATTGTAGTTCATATTACAGCAAACGCATAATAAATGATTGCTGAATGTATTTGGAAGCCTGAATATGGCACAGTGCTATAATGAGAGCCACTGTTTTGTTTTGTTTTAATCTTAAAATTTACTCTTTGCATAAATCATGCAAACTAGCATCTTGGCCATTTTTGTTTAAATTATTTTGTTTAAATGTCTTTTTGTAAAGATTGGTCTTATGTTTCTTAATGCTTATTGGAATATGGTTCTGTCATGTAGAAACAAAGTATGAATGATTCATTATTTAATGCTTTGGCTTATGTGAAAGATGCCTTTTGGATTAAAAAGGAAGAATGAGGGAGGAAGTATTAGTTGTTACACAAGTAGAAAGAATAAGGCCAACTAATAGAAAAGTGAATGTAAAAATAAATGACTTCACTCTGTAACATCCTAGTTTTCTCAAAGGTTGTAAAGTTCTCTCAGAAATGGTCAGAAAATGTGTTTTCACTTCACTTAAAAAAGAAGTTCATAGCACTTTTTGTAGAAAAGGCTTATAAAATAAGTCATTTATTGCTTAAATGAGTGAGGTGGATGGATGCCAGGGATGGAAAGGGATTACTGACCTCAAGGAGATGTTTGTAAACATGGAGGGAGTCTAGATGCAAAGCAATTAACTGATCATTACTTGATCAGAATGAGGTAGCATTTAGCCGGGTCTTAAATGTTGGAAAGAGACACAGCCCCATTTTAAGCAAAGCAAAATTGCTTGCGTGAAGGACAGAAAACCCACACATTAAGGACAGGATTGTTTAATGCAACTGGCTTGTAGTGGGATCTGGAACTGGAAAAATGATGGACTTAGTCTGATAAAAGCTAGAAGCACAACTTCAAGTAGTGGGAGGCAAAGATTAAAATTATCCACTGTTAAGAAATTTGCATTTTCTTTTTTAGAAATGCCTTTGTTATATGTAGCCTTCATGAGAAGAAAATCACATCTGCTTCCTTATTTTTCTCCTGTGTATATACCATGTTTAGATTCTTGGACTTGCGAGTCCTTGTACCAGCCTCAAAGTTATACCTTTCTTTCCGTTTCTTCACTTTGCCATACAGCAGGCACTTAGAGGTTTATCAAAGACCTTCTGTTCTCATGAGCATTGTCCTCATACTTGTTCTTTCTTGTTTCGTCTTTGCAGTTGCTTACAACCTTAGATTGAACCTGGCCAAGTGTGTGCTTAGAGAATATATTTTAAAGATGAAACAAAGACTTCATGAATTCAGGGCTCTAAAATATGAAGTTCATTGCATTCTTAAAGCTTTGCCAAATACTACACTGTCCATGTTTTAGGCTGAGTGTTATAGAATTTAGCTATGTGTGGAGCTACTTTGAGTATCTGTCAGTTCCTGGGCTGTACCACCACTTGTTATGGCTTTTTTTTTTTTTTTTAAGATTTTTATTTTTTAGAGAGAGAGGAAGTGAGAAACATCAATCTGTTGCCTCTTGCACGCCCCTCACTGGGGACCTGGCCCGCAGACCAGGCATTGCCCTCATTGGGAATCGAACCAGCAACCCTTTGGTTCAGAGGCCGGCACTCAGTCCACTGAGCCATACCAGCCAGGGCTGTTACAGTATTATTAATATCTTTGATTCTGATTTTCATAACTGTATTGGGTAGGCATTTAACATTTATATTGAAGAACTAAGCTAAAGATCCTGCATGACTTCCCAAGGTCATAGTCACACAGCTAGGAAGAAGCAAAATGGCATTGTTAACATCACTACCCCCTATTTAAAAAAAAAAATACAGCTATAGCAAAGTGTACATTAGAATGTGAGTTGGGGGGGGTGACATAATTTTCTGGTTTTTGTTTTCGACAAGGAGGCTTTATTATCTGGAAAGTGAATATATATTCTACCACAAAAATAAAAAAAAAAAAGCATGAAAACCACATCCTTCCAGAATCTGTGTTGTCTCTAGGAATGTACTTTAAGGTAGTTAGTGGTTTGTATGTCCTGGACTCCTTTTATTAGTGTTAAATTTGGTTTATTATTACCTCAACTCAGTATAGCAATCTGAATCCTACCTATATTGCCTCTTATAGAATCAGGAAATTCTTTTCTATGTCCTATTCATGAATTCCAAGCAATAAATTTCTTGTCTTCCCTGGCTGTGGAAATAATGGTCTTTGCCTTCCTCTTCCCTAAACATCTTGAGTTCCAAACAGGTAGTAAGAGACCCCTAACACCCTAGTTTGTGAACTTGCAATTTAAAGGAAATAAAAAAAATAGCTACTAGGTGAAGGATCTTTTCCCCCTGTAAATTGTACTAATTAATCCTATAGCAAACAGCAGATCTGGTCTTTATTGTCACGGGGAAAGCAAAGGGAATTTCGTCTGAGTGGCTTAGGTCAAAATAGCTGCTATTCTGCATATTGTTGAAATAATGACAATAAGAGGGCACACTTTGGGGGTTATAGGAGGAGTGCTTCATTCAGAGTAAATATTTTTCTTGTTAATATTTATAACATGGGGGAAGGACAAGAAATTTGAAGAAACCAAAGTGAATGCTCAAGTGTGTTTCCTCTTTATTTAGAGCAAATTTTTCAGAACATAAAACAAGAATATAGTCGTTATCAGAGGTGGAGACATTTAGAAGTCGTTCTTAATCAAAATGAAGCTTGTACTTCAGAAAGTCAGCCTCACTCCTCAGCACTCACAGCACCTAGTTCTCCAGGTAAGTATGCTTTAATTTGCACAATACATTTAAGAGTTTATAAATAGTACTTAAAATAATGGTTTCCTAATTTAGAATCAGTTTCATCTAAAGTAATAAAAGTGGTAAAGTGTATGCATTATAAATACTATTAAAACCATAGAATCATGAAATTGGCAAAGACCTTTGATTTGATTGACTTCCATCCACCCAGTGCAACAGCGCCCTCTATAACTACAAAAGTTTGATACCATAGCCACTAGCCACATGTGGCTGTTTAATTAATTAAATTGTAATAAAATTTTAACATTTAGTTTCCAAGATGCATGCAGTAACCACATTTAAAGTGCCTAGTAGCCACATAGAACAACTATAGGACATTTTTATCATTGCAGAAAGTCGTATGACGGCATTGCTGTATAATATTGACAAGTGATTAGGGAGGATGTGCGCAAATAGAATCTCAGGGTTGCAGTGAATCTTCCTGGTCACATAGTTCAGCCACCAGTCTTGCCTGCCATATCCCTGCAGACAGTCAGTAGGCCAGTGCTTAAACATCTCCAGTGCTGGTGAACTCTGTGTTCAACAGTAGTTTATTTCCTCACAAAATATTCTACTTTTTTTTTTTTTTTTTAATTTATTATTAGAGAGAGGGGAAGGGAGGGAGAGAAACAGCAATGTGTGGTTGCCTCTCACATGGCCCTCACTGGGGACCTGGCCTGCAACCCAGGCATGTGCCCTGACTGGGAATCGAACCAGGGCCCTTTAGTTCCCAGCCCGCGCTCAATCCACTGAGCTATACCAGCCAGGGCAAAATATTCTACTTCTTAATAGTTCTAAGAATGAAAAATTACCTTGATGAAAAAATTGTCTCTTTATAGAACACACATTGGTGTGGGCCAGGAGATGGGGGGACTCTTAATGGGTAAGAGGTGTTATTTTGGAGTAGTATAAATATTTTGAAACTAGATCGAGGTGGTGGTTGTACAACATTGTGACTGTAGTGAATGCCACTGGATTGTTCACTTTATGTCAATTTCACCTCAAGTAATTATTTTAAATTTTTAAAGATTTTATTTATTTTAGAGAGAGGGGAAAGGAGGGAGAAGGAAAGGAAGAGAAACATGTGCCAGAGAAATAGCGGTAGGTTGTCTCTCTCACGCCCTCAACGGGGGACCTGACCTGCAACTCAGGCATGTGCCCTGACTGGGAATCAAACCCACAACCTTTTGATCTGCAGGCTAGTGCTCAGTCCACTGAGCTACACCAGCCAGGGCTCAAATAATTTTTTAAAAATTGTTTTTTTTTTAGCCCTGGCTGGTGTAGCTAAGTGGATTGAGCATGGGCCTGTGAACCAAAGCATCACTGGTTCAATTCCCAGCCAGGGCACATGCCTGGGTGGCAGGACATGTCCCTAGTAAGGGGTGTGCGAGAGGCAACCACACAATTGATGTTTCTCCCTCTCTTTCTCCCTCCCTTCCCCTCTCTTTAAAAACAAATAAATAAAATATTTTTAAATTGTTTTTTTATAACTCAAAAGTTTTGACTCTGAAACAACACCCTAATTGCTCTTGCACATGCGTAAGTGATAAACTTTCAATGATTATAGCTAACAGTCTGTTTCCTCTTGAGATTTTAGTAATATAATTTTGAAGTAATGAATATGTTATGGGTAGAGAAACAATTACAAATAATAATTGGCTAGATGAGCCCTGGCTGGTGTAGCTCAGTGGACTGAGCGCGGGCTGGAAACCAGAGGGTCCCAGTTCGATTCCCAGTCAGGGCACATGCCTGGGTTGCGGGCCAGGTCCCTAGTGAGGGCCATGTGAGAGGCAACCATACATTGCTGTTTCTCTCCCTCCCTTCCCCTCTCTCTAAAAATAAATAAATAAAATCTTTAAAAATAATAATAATTGGCTAGATGTTTTGGTCAGGTTTCATTTGTAGAGGAAAATTGGGTTTAAGCAAAAAATGATTTGTTTCTGGCTGTTGAATAATTTATAGACTAAGAGGGCCAAAGAAACAGATTCCAGACTATGAAAAACCACTGAGAACTGGACTACCAGTGGAGCTGCTGCTTTTGTCATGATCAGGAAGTTGATTTCCGTGTTGTCTGGCATTCCAGTGGATATTTTGGTTCCTAACTACTGTCTTAGGAACATTTCACTCTTGACCTAGATTCTAAAGGAGTCAAAGATGAGATGCGTAGTGGCTAATTGTCTCCTTCATTCATATTTTAGTGACTTTGCTAACAATTTTGTATATTGGGCCAGTCAGTCAGTCTCCTAACTGTCAAACTTCTTTTCTTGTCAGAATCACCTGTGGAACTTAAAAGAGGCCGAAGCCCTACTCCAGAACTAAATCAGAATGTGTATATATATATTATATATTTTTTATATACATATGGGTTTTTTTTTCTTTTTTGGTTTTTTTTTTTTTTTTTTTTTGGTGAATTCCACAGATAATTATGATGCACAACCTTGGTTAAACATAGGTCTGGATGATCTTCAAGGATCTGAGTAGCTCTCATACTGTGAATCTACTTTTCCTAATCCAGACAAGAGGCTTTATATCAGCTTTAAACTTTTATTTTTGTCCTTTACCAGATGAGCATTGAGTATGAGCTCTGATTGTTATGGCAGCAGAATTATTTTCTTGTATGCAGATCAGCTAGCGTACCTGCATACATGTTCCTCCTACTTGCCAATTTACCTTTGTCTTTGCTTTATAAAACAAATGTCAGAAACTCAGAATTTTGTGAAAATATTCCATATAAATTAGTGAAAAATAGCATTTTTATATACAATTTTTATATCCTAGGACTGTTTGCATGAAGTTATTAATTCTGAACCTTAGAACTAGAATTTATTATATAAATGAGATTTGTCTTTTGGCCAGGTTCCTCCTGGATGAAGAAGGACCAGCCCACCTTTACTCTCCGACAAGTTGGAATAATATGTGAACGTCTCTTAAAAGACTATGAAGATAAAATTCGGGAGGAGTATGAGCAAATCCTCAATACCAAACTAGCAGGTAGGCTGGGGTAGTGGCTAAGAATTAACCCCAGTTAAGGAAATGGTACTTTAGAAGCAGGACATCATGCAAGAAGGTTTAATGAGTTGTGAGTGTTAAGTTATTTCCTTTGGTGATTGTAAACATTTATATATTATTTGAAAGGACTTCTCATTCACATTTCTGAAACAAGATAAACCAAGCTTTCTTCTGAGAGTTTTCCATATGAACAAAGGCATTTTGAGTAGGCTGTTTGGGATAGGCAGCCTGTAAACCGGTGGTTGGGATAGTGCTAACCATCAACAGATGGTTGGGGGGTTGTGCACTGTAGTCAACATAATCAGACTTCCTGGTAGGAGTCACTGAGTGCGTGTGGGAAGTCAGTCATCCTGTGACTTGGAGGGACCTTAAAATTTGGAAAGCACAGCTAATGCAAAAACAAAGGGAGCGATTAATGGTTGCAAGTTAGAGCCTTTTGTGAAAGGAAGCGACCTGAATCAGAAGTAGAAAGTACCTGTTTAGTGAAAGAGGATGATATTGTGATCGAGAGGTTTTAGGCAACAACTTCTTCCGTTAACAGTATTGTTTCCTAATTTGGTGACCCATACCACGTGGTGCCTCAGAGTGTTAACAGTTTTGCTTTAAATTGAAAATTGTTGGGTTAGCAACAAAATTAAATGGATTTCTTTACATCTAATAATGTAGATTATAAGAAGAAACGCTATCATTTCCCTCTCCTAATACCACCCCAAAATTGTTCAGATTGGCTATCTGTAAGTTACTTCTGTATTCACGGATGTCTGATTATCTTCTTTTAACTGAGTTTCCCTTTAGAACATACTTCCGTGGAACAGCCTACAGTTAGGTAGTGTGGAATTTTCTCCTAGCTTTCTAGCCATCCCACCTTTTTCACTCAATATGTCTATTGAAGTTTATAGCAAGGATTGAATGCAGTGAAGAGCCTCAAGCTCCATGTTCTATAGGAGATACCCAAATATTTGCTGGCTTGTAGTAGTGACCATATCTGTTTGTTTGGGAAGCCATTAGTAGAGGATGGAGTCATAGCAGGGGCAGAATTGTTAAGGAAAATGTTATATTACAGATGATGAGTGATCAAATCTAGGAGCCAGGGATTTGGCTCTAGGATCTACGAGGCAGTAAGTAATCTCAGAGTGACTGTTGTAAGGAGGATCTGAGAGTGGGTCATTTAAACTGGGAGGTTAGGCCCGGCTGGTGTAGCTCAGTGGATTGAGCGCGGGCTGGGAACCAGAGGGTCCCGGTTCGATTCCTAATCGGGGCACATGCCTGGGTTGCGGGCCAGGTCCCTAATGAGGGCCATGTGAGAGGCAACCATACAGTGCTCTTTCTCCCTCCCTTCTCCTCTCTCTGAAAATAAATAAATATTTAAAAAAAAAATTAAAAAAAAAAAATAAACTGGGAGGTTAGGTGTGACACTCCATTCTTGAAAACCTGGGGGAGAGTTTCCAGGAGTAGCTCACACTGTCTTTCCCCTCACAGAACAATATGAATCTTTTGTGAAATTCACACATGACCAGATTATGCGACGATATGGGACAAGGCCCACAAGCTGTAAGTATTGCCAAGTTTTCTTTGAATTTCCCAATTTCCAAAAGCAAAATTTTAAAACTGAGTACCTTGTCTCCTAAGAGCAAAAAGCCCTTGTGAGGTAAATTAATAGTTAGCATTTAAAGAGCACTTACATGGCCAGCACTGTGCTAAGCCCTTTTAATTCTTTGAAGTTGATTTCATCCGCAAGAGAAGCCTATGAGGGAAGAACTTAAAGAAGTTAATAATTTGTCCAAGCTAATGTAGCTAGTGGTTCAGCCAGTATTGAAACGTTAAGTAGTCTAACTCCAGTGCCAATTTATTACCTGGCTTTTCACCCTGGAGAGGTAGTTTCGATTGTTAGTTTATGAAAGTTGATTCCTTAGGCTAACTTGTCAAGAGAGTGGTCGGAATTTCTTAACACTAAACATCTTAAAACTGCCAGTTACTCAAATCATAAATTGTAATAACTATATCTCTAAACTGAACCTAGTCAGGTTTCTTAAATTCTTGAGAATTTAGGACCTTTTAAGTGGTGATTCCTGTCCTCCATGCAGTTTATCACATTTACTGTTAGTTGTTATTTTAAAAGCACAACACTATATTTTTTAGTATTCTTACACTCTTTTGTTTTTTATCCCTAATTTATAGACGTGTCCTGAAGCTTTCTTGCATATCTGGGTACCAGGTTTGACCTCAAGAGATGGCTGCTGTGCACTTTTTGCAACTGGTTTGATATCACATTTCAGCTCCAACTTTGCATCCTGAGAACACTTAAAAGTTTCTGCAGGTCCATTTTATACAACTTGAAAGACCTTAAAACTTTCTGGTTGCCACAAGCATATATTTCTTTTCTGCTCATCCAATAAACAGCTGTGCCCTACTGTGATAGAGTTTCCAAACAAAATACCTGAAGCAGCAGTTTAGCAAAATATGCCCTCAGTGGCACTCAACAAATGGAGTTTCCCCAAGCACAGTTCTGTAAGAAGTGTGTGTGAGAGTGTGTGTATATGTGTGTATGTGTATTTTAAGTTATTATTTGTATTGTGCAAATTTCTTTGATCTTGGGGATTCTGGCTGTGAATTTGATGCACGACAGTTATGGTTAAAAACATTTGCTTGATCTACAGAAGATCATTAATGTTTTGTGACCATATAAGTTGTAACAGTGGGTTGTTTTATGTGTAGGTATTACTGTTAAATACAGGGACTGTTTCCAGGCACAGAATATGAATCATACATTAGGCTGGACATTAGATGTGATTATGATGACATAGCAAAGGTCTGTGGCCCTAGGTCAATAAATAGACAGTGAAGAATTAGAGTGAACTGGAGACAGGCCATTTGACACATGGACTCTGCCTAGCCGTGTCAGATACTTTGACTCCAAGCCTTAAAATACTCACGTGGAGTCTGTGCTCACCTCATTCACACCAAGAGCTCCCTGGACACTGAACCTCTGGAAATAAGTCTCTCCTGGAGCAGCAGGAGCATCATCAGGGTTTGCTTGGGAGCATAGAACAGGTGAGCTCAGGGCTGGGCCAGACCCTGTCAGCACTGCTACTTGGGAGGAGCCACTTCGCCTTTGTGTCAGTTACTACCAATAGATTTGGATCCTTTGGTCAGGTTCTCCCAAATTCTTTTAAGAGGTGTCCATGTTCCACTGCTTGAGCTTTGTTTTGGCAACCCCTTGCCCGAAGTTGCGTACAGACTGTTCTTCACCTTGATTCCAAAGCTGAGGAACAGAAAGTAGCCTCTGTTTTGAGGAGGTGGAAGTTAAGTATACATTTATTTTTTACTGTGACTTGTTCAGGACCACATTTTACAAAATGCCTTGTTTCATTTATTATTGTTTTTGGAAAGAAAAGTTCTATTAAAATTGTTTTAGTTTGAATATAGAATAGTTTTTTTAATTACAGCTTATTTTGAAAAATTCTGAGTGTAATTCAAATGTATGCCAATACCTTCCAAAGTAAGGTAATATTCAGAGACAGTTCTGATCAGATGGCTTAGAGAAATTTCTGGAGTATTCACATTGGAAGTTTCCTTCTTAATGAATGTCTTTGACTTAAAAATCTAACCAAAAACAGCAACGTTATTCTTTGTACATTTTCATTATATAGTGTTAACAAGCTTAGTTGCAAACGAATAAAATACTTAAGCTATTTGTTTACCTTGCCTTCTTAATATTGTGATAATGTTTATTAAAATAATTTACGTGAGGTTGCTGTAGCCGTTTCCCCACTTCAGCATTACATTTAAGCGTTACATATTTACTTATGTATTTATTTCTAAAGATTTTATTTATTTTTAGAGAGAGTGGTAAAGGAGGGAAAAAGAGAGGGAAACATTTGATTGGTTGCCTCTCCTACGTCCCTAACAGGGTACCTGGCCTGCAACCCAGGCATGTGGCCCTACTGGGTATCAAACCAGCAACCTTTGGGTTTGCAGGACAATGCCCAACACACTGGGCCACATCAGTCACGGCTATAGATTTTTATTTTTAAGCCCACCAGTGTTTTTCTGATAAAGAATTGTTTTACTTCATATTTGAAGGACAGTTTGTTTCACCTCTTTTTCCAGAGTAGTCACTTGTTCCTGGAAGAGGAACATAACAGTGGCAGTAATGGGAGTGGCCTTACAGTGTGGGATAGTCACACCAAAACTTGGGAAGGGCAGGCGACTGGGGGTGCCCTCAGAAATCCTGAAGGATGGACCGATAGTAGGGAATGCTGCCCCACCAAAGTCTTCTTGTTATAGAATCAGTGTGATGTGCTCTTTCAGTATTGCAAGTGTCAGCCCCATCCCTGCTAAACAGCTCCGGACTGGGAAGTAGAGTGAGTTTCTATAAGAAAAATTACTGGCTGCTGTGTTATGACGGAGGCACAGGTTAAGACCGCACCACCAAAGCTGGGTTTGGGGATCTCCTTCAGAGGGACTAGACATGTTTGTTTAGTGTTTTATCCAGAGAATAGACACATCCTGGGATGGGAAATGGGGAGCTTTCTGTAAGGTAGGCCTTAGACTGGCAAAAGGAGTTTTTCCCCAGACCTTGATTTCTAGAGCTTGAACTTAGGGGCATTCCCAGATAGAGAAGTGTCTTTGTCCCATGAAGATAGGGGAAGGCCCAGGGAAGAAGAAAACCTATAGAGACCTATAAGAATGAGCCAGGACCTGTGGTCTCAAAACAGCCACATTATAAATTTTTTGGTCAGTTTTTATTTGCCATCCTCTTTAAGATTTTAAGCTCAAGGGCAGTGAAGGGAGTCAGTGTCCCAGCATAGGTTAGATGTCTACAGCAAAGGTCAAGGTGCTAAGGCAGTGATAATTGTTAAGAGCTTCCCAAGAGAAGAACATCAGGGGATACCAGGCTTTGGGCCAGCTTCCATGCGTGGCGAATCTGCCCGCCGGGGAGGATTGGTTGGCTAGTGTTGTAGTTAAAGGCATGGCCTTTGAGTGTTTGTAGCCCTAGAGTTCAAGTCTGCTCTGCCACTAATTTGCTATGGGAGCCTTACCAAGTTACTCGACTTGCTGAGCCATGGTTTACTTATCTGTAAAACAAGGGTTGATTGTATGTACATCATTGGGTTTTGTTATCAAGTGCAAGATTAAATTGAAGTAGTCGTGTCAAGAAAAGTAGTTAGCATAGCTTGGGACATAGAATATGCACTGAAAATGTTATACGAGGTTTTCTTTACAGTGGTCTCCATCAGCTCTGAAGACTAAAATCTTCCTTTCTGCAGCAGTGACTCTCAGCTTTCCAGTATGAAGAGCCCCTTGTTAACATCAAAATTTCATACTCTTACTAGAATGTGTACTTTTAAGTGTTCGGCTAAGAAAACAATAAAAGATGAATGACAAATGAATTCAGTGATGCCCTTCAGTGAATCTGTATTTTGGTATTCTCTAAATTAGGGATCAGCAAACTTTGGCCTGATTTTGTAAATAAAGTTTTATGTGAACACTGCCACATGTATTTACATCTGGCCGCTTTTTGACACTGCCCCTCCAGAGACAGTATGAGCCACAGAGTTGAAAGTATAGTCCAACCTCAGTTCTTGAACGCTTGGGTCTCGAACAGCTTGGTTCTTGACCAAGTTGTTCACGGAAAAAATGTCTCCGTTGTCTAAGAAAACCTCGGGTCTCGATTTTCTGCCTGACAACGTGTTCGTGCTGATACTATACAATCAGTCATGTGCTACTCTAGCAACAAAAGAGATTCGGGTTTTGAACAATTGCTTCTTGAACCGTTTTCTGGAACAAATTAAGTTCGAGAACTGAGGTTCCACTGTGCTGCTTCTTTGGTCCTTTACAGAAAAGTCTAAGCCCCTGCACTGTAGCATTGACATGCGTTTGAAAAAACCCACAAGGCAAACCATGCATCGTGGATTGGTGGACACATGCCCTGATTTATTCCTAGGGGAGGCACACCTCAGGTTGAAATGTGATGAACATTTCTGCTTACAAATGAAAACTGATTGCCGAAGTGAGTTACAGAAAAAGCTAATGCACTTTTTTAGAGCAATGATTCTCAAGGACCTTGAGGCCAGGAAGCATACTATGTGGGGCGGGGGTGGGGGATGACTCTTATCTTTGGCATATTTAATTTTAAAATTCTAGATACAAAAAATAGGTTATGAGAATTTTATGTTAATCAGAACATAGCATGGGTCTAAAGATAGTTTGTTAAATATTTTTCTTAGGAACAGTGATTTCTCTGCTGCTGTGGTGATTTTCTTGAAAAAAAAAAGAGAGGGCTGTCATCCATAGCTACAGTTAAACTGGACATTGGATAAGGTTGACACCTCCAGGAGCAAAGGAACAAGTTTACCGAGGGAAAGAGTTCCAGCCACCCACCCCAAACCACATTTTCAAATAAATAGCACTTCATTGGAGGGAGGGTGTGGTGACTTTGTCTAAAATTTCAATTCCTGAAGTCTTCATGGGTCCCTTGTTTTTACTGATTTTTGTTTATAGTATGCCAGGTTATCTGTGAGCTGGACAGTATATTTGAAAAGCAATTTGTAGATATAAACAGGACAAGGATGAGTCATCTACCACAAGGAAGCATTTCTTGTTGCCTGTATCTGGGAGTATTCCCAAACCTCCTTAATTCAGATGGAAGGCTGGAGGTTCCCTGTATCATCCAGATGGAATGCATCCAGGTATTGAGTCCATGTGAGGACAGTTTGCTTTTTAGCCATGTCTTGAAAGTGTAGTACTTTGGAATCCCAGCTTAAGGTGTCTGTGGTGGCATTTCCCACCTTTAGCTGCCCTTAGGTTTTGATTTTTGTCCCCTTCAGTCCATGAAGCTTCTGAAAGCGCCGAGCAGATTTCTTCCAGATTGGCAAATGCCTTAAAGGAAAGAGCAGCTTTGATTTCTAGGTTTTCTGGGTTCTCGTTAGATTTTGGCTCCAATTTCAGTACCTGCTTAGCTTTTTTATGCTTGTGAGGATATTTCCACTGCTTTGTAGCAGTAAGTTGATCAAAATTTTCTGATACACAATTTCTGGACATGAAATTTCCTATGTCCTTTTTGCTTATCAGAGCTTAGGTTGGTGAAGGCTATTAACCTAGTTTGGTACCCAACATGCCTTTGTGTTAATGGGAGGGAAGTTGGGAAAGATGTGTTAATGTAGACTTTGAGTGATTTTCAGTCATTCAGCAAGCATCACTGGTGTCTTCTGAATTCTTTATTTGTGGAGGACAAGTATCTGAGTTTTAAAAGCCCGACAAGTTTTGTAAGTAACCTTCATCTATGTTTCATATCCTCCATACCTGACTTGGAATTAACATAAATATTTAGTTGGATTTTGACCCCTGATAAGCAAGCTCAGTTTAGTAACGTATTGGGTTGGTCAAAAAATCCATATTTTTTTTCCATAAAAGACATTTTTCATTTTCACTAATAACTTTATTGATTTGGATATTTTTAGTATGTTGGCTCTCTCCCACGTGGTATACTGTTGATCTCAATGTCTCGATTTGATCGCTATCAAGTTCAGCTGATCTACCCAACCACGAAGTATTGCCCAGCAAGAAATCTCCAGCACAATAAATACTTCACAAACCACTTTTGACATGTTCGATCAGTCACAGCCCCTTCTCCACACACTACACAAATCTTGTTTTGTTTCAGTTGCATTTCACCTTTCTTGAAATAAAGCATAATATGCTGAAAATGTTCCTTATTTTCCTCCATCTTCAATATCAGAATGGCTACACAAAAATTCACCAACTTTGATGAGTTTTAAAGCTTTTATTTATTTTTAGAGAGAAAATGTGTGGTTGCCTTGCACCCCTACACTGGCGACCTGGCCCACAACTCAGGCATATGCCCTGACTAGGAATTGAACCAGCAACACTTGGGTTCACAGGCTGGCACTCAATCCGCCAAGCCACACCAGCAAGGGCAAGTGTTTCTGTTTTTTTTTTTTTAATGCATACTGATACAACAGCTGTCAAAATACAGTCTAACAAAATTGTTTCAAATGAGGTTAAAGACAACTAAGCTCTATCAGGGCCATCTTACAGGGGGAAAAAATGAACTGTTTGGCCAACCCAATATATAAGCAGGCAAGATGAAAGTTGCTAAATGTTGCATGAGTGGTATAGGTAGTGGGCTAAGGAAAAGAGATGGTTCTAAGTAGGCTTCATTTGGGGAGGTAGAGTTCAAGCAAGGTTTAAAAAATTAATAGGGCTCAGGCAAAAGCAGGAGTTGGAATTTGAGGTGAGCAAAGGGCTAGGTGATGGGAAATCATGGTGTGCAGGGACATCTTATTTAGCCAGAGTAGAAAACTCATGTAGATCCTAGGAAGAGAGCTTGAAGTTAGGTAATAGGGGCTAGATAATGAAGGGCATTTACTAGGAGTTTGAGTTTGGTCCTTCTCTGTGGGAATCTGAAGAGTCTGGGGAAAACTAACTTGGGGGTAAGTACAGAACAGAAGGGCAAGTAACAAACTGGAGACAGGTTGACCAGTTAGCCTCGTTGTCCAGTTAGAGATTACCGAAGTCTGTACATGTGTGGGGAGGATGATTAAATATGGCTCTGGTTTTGCCTGTCTTAAGACCATGGCCCTTGAAGAATCTATTGTTACCTTTCCTCTTCCCATAGGCACACTTTCAAAGATCCTTTTTCTTTTGACTTGTTTTTGCCCCTCAATTAATCCAGCTTAATTCTACAGCTGCTCATGCTATAGATTCTGTTGAGTCCACTTTTTTTTTTTTTTAAGATTTTATTTCTTCAGTTCTAGAGAGGGAGAGAAACATCAATTGATTGCCTCTAGTATGCGTCCTGCACCCCAGGCCTGTGCCCGACCAGAAATCAAACTGACGACCCCCTGCCCCACAGCACGACAACCAACCAAGCCACACGGACCAAGGCAAATCCACTTACTTTTAAAGGCACTGGTTATCTCCTATATGAATTATTTAAAATTTTTCCTCTCCAGCTCTGGCTGGTGTGGCTCAGTGGATTGAGCACTAGCCTGTGAACCAAAGGGTCACCGGTTCGATTCCCAGTCAGGGCACATGCCTGAGTTGCTGGCCAGGTCCCCAGTAGGGGGTGCATGAGAGGCAACCACACACTGATGTTTTTCTCCCTTCCCCTCTATAAAATAAAATCTTTAAATTAAATTTCTCTTCAACTGTCCTCAGGACCAACTCAGCCCATCATTTTTTATGGTGCCCTTATTGTTCTTGTGCCTGGAATTAAATCTCTTTTTACTTGACAAATGCCTACTTAAGTGGTAGTTGTCTTTCTGCTCCCTAAATGTTTATTGTGCACCTACTATTTTCCAGATACTGTTCTAGGCTCTAGGACTATGTCCCTGAGCTTGTCAGATAAGGTCCCTGCTCTCCTGGTACTTATATTCTTGTGAAGCAACACAGCCATACTGGTAAAAAAGTTAATGCATGACTTAAGTGTTTGAAGAAAACCAAATGGTAATGATAAGAGTGTATAATGGTACCTTGGTACTTGTCGGGTTCAGAACTCATCAAACCTGGTACTCGTCTTATTTTGAAAAGAAAAAACTCGGCGCTTGCTTGCCACTTGTTATACTTGCTAGAATTTGTATGAGTCACAACACTACCCCACAAGAAAGAATACCTCATCAATCATCATTTGCCCGCCACTTGTCAGAACGAATTAATGAGTACCAGGGTACCACTGTAACTAGATGCCTAATTGGGTTGTAAGGAAGACCTTTCTGGGGAAGTGTGCCACCTACACAGTACTTCGTTTTAGCACCTCATTTTACATGCTATCTCTAAAGCTACCTGATGCATTTATGTGTCTATGTGATAAACTCCTCCACTATATTGAGCTCTTAGTGGCTTTATAATAATCTCTCTCTCTGTTCTTGGTTCCTAAATGATTATGTGGCTGCTCCTCTCCTTTTCTAGTCATCAGTGCACTACCTGCAACTCTTTTCCTTAACTGTCAGATCAAGTAATTTTCAGCCTTCTGCAGGTTGTCCCTCTGCAGCCAGGGGAAGAAAGACACAATTCTTACCCCAGAGAAGCCTCACTGTCCATGTCAGAAATGCGATGAAACTTGCTTTGGTAAATGTTCTGTGCATCAGGAGAGAGAGCAAGGTATTTCCTAAGGAAAGCTATTCAGCTGTCCTGGCAGGTTCCTGCCAGGTAGTTTAATTACCCTGATCCGTATTTAGGAAAGCTGACTCACTAATAAAGCTATATTTGTCTATAAAACTAGACTCCAGTGTGTTAATTTAGCATGAGAAATATGTCAGGTGCAGTAGACTGCCCCATTGGTCTTAACAATGTGTTTTCTTCATGTAATCATACTACGTGGGAAGCCTAATTAAACTCAAGAGGCAGCACCACGGATCAGAATGAGGGGACTTAATTCTAGGGATGGAGTGCTTACCAACATCTAGTTACCTCCTCAACCTGCACCGGACAGGGCCTTCCTCTTCCCCTTGCTTTAGTGGTGCCTGGTCTTGCAGCACCTTCAACTTGATATTTGCTCCACCCCCAAATGGCACTTTTTTTTTTTTTTTAGTTTAAAAGGTCACTTTGGTTTCCATTACAACCCAGGCGTTGGGACGCATTACTTTCTCTTTCAGATTACTTTGCTTACTGGCTTTGTTACCTGTTTTACAGCTCCCGGTTTGGGGGCGGAGGGTGGGGAAGATTCCAAACACTGTCTTCCCCAAGTGTGCTGGGATCCGAGGCCAGCTACCCAGTTTATTCAAATCTGTGTGGCAGTGGTATCAGACAGGCCTCACGTTCCCAATATGCTAAAATTTAGCAGCTAAATTATAGATGGGCTGTCTGTAGAAGAGTGGTGTTAGTGCTTTTCTCGGGTTATGACTGAGTAAGAGGTGCGTAAACATGAGGAAAGCCTGCAGGTAAAGGACAGAAGTCCTGTGACTGGAGACTTAACAGCGACTTCACATGCGGCCAGCGCTCACGCAGCAGTGGAGGCTGGTTTTCAGAGGTGTGGGAATGGGCACTTTCCATTAGGACACCGGGCCATCTTTTATGCCTTGAAGATGGGAACAAGGCAGTGCTCGGGAAGAACAGATCGCCGCAGCGAACGCCTAGTCGAGTTCCACGTAGTCTCCGAGCCTCGGTTTCCCGAACACAAAATGGAAGAAGCGACAGCTCAGGCTTGCCTCTGCGCATAAAGCCCTTTAACTTTGTTGAAAAATCACAAAGCAAGGCAATGAAAAGGTCGATGCTGGCGGTAGTTATGAGTAAAAGGGAACGACTTGGAGCCGCTAACATTGAGAGCTACATCACTTTGACATAAGCACAAGCCGCGCAATCTCCGCGGGCCCCGTGGTCACTGTAGCAACGGCGCAGGCTCAGTTCTATGGTGGGGTTTCTGGGCATTGTAGTTTTCCAGTATTTGGGGGTTAGAGGAAGACTGGTCCCCGCCATCTTTCACAAGGTGCTGACACGCCGTATGCAAGGCCCCAGGGAGGGGGCTGGTGTTATCAACAGTTAAGAATATAGTAGAAGCTTACAGGGACCTCAAGGTTTAGTAAATGCCTGAGGAATTCAGGAACCCTTCAGAAAATGGCGTGATATACAATCTGGACGGATTAGGCATTCGCCTGGGAGACTGGGGAGGCGGCTGTGGGTGGGTGAGATCATTAAAAACAGAAGAACCTGCCCTGGCTGGTGTAGCTCAGTGGATTGAGCGCGGGCTGGGAACCAGAGGGTCCCGGTTTGATTCCCAGTCAGGGCACATGCCTGGGTTGCAGGCCAGGTCCCCAGTGGGGAGCAACCATACATTGCTGTTTCTCTCCCTCTCTATCTCCCTCCCTTCCCCTCTCTCTGAAAATAAATAAATAAAATCTTAAAAAAAAAAAAACAAAAAAAACACAGAAGAACCTGTTTCTGCAGGGTTTCTTTTTTTTTTTTTTGGTTAAGATTTTATTTATTTATTTTTAGAGAGAGGAGAAGGGAGGCAAAAGGCAATGTATGGTTGCCTCCCACATGGCCCCCACCAGGGACCCGGCCCACAACCCAGGC
This sequence comes from Micronycteris hirsuta, assembly GCA_004026765.1. Lineage (NCBI taxonomy): Eukaryota > Metazoa > Chordata > Mammalia > Chiroptera > Phyllostomidae > Micronycteris > Micronycteris hirsuta. The sequence continues at coordinate 82,126 of PVJI01004224.1, read as the reverse complement.
ACATGCCTGACTGGGAATGGAACCACGACCCCTTGGTTCCCAGCCCACCCTCAATCCACTGAGCTACACCAGCTGGGCCCTTGTTCCTCCAGTTTGGAAGCATGAGTGCTATTCTGGATGGCTGAGAACACAAGGGGGTTGAGCAGGGGCTGGTAAGCCATGGGATCTGAGGACTTAGAAATGGGAACAGATCAGCTCATGAAGGGTCTTGAATGCCAAACTCAAGATTTGGGCCTTTTCTTGAATGCACTGACGCCGCAAACCTAGCCCCAGCAGTACGAATGACCACCTTCTTTGTGTTCTCTTTTGTTCACCTTTCTGTTTTATCACATTGACTGTATTCATCACCAGAGCTCAACAGGACTGTGGCATGTGGTAAAAGCTCAGAAAGTGTTTTTTGAATGATCAGATTTGAGTTTTATTTTTTTAAATTAAGCATTGATATTAGACAGAGAAGAATATGTGCCCTGTTGGGAATCAAACCAGCAAGCTTGGCATATTGGGATGATGCTCTAACCAATTGAGCTCCCCAGCCAGGGCCCAGATTTGAGTTTTAGAAAAACCACCCAAACAATAAGCATAAGAAGGGAGCAAGACTAGATATAAAAAGACTTCATAGTTCAAAGTAAACTGCTCTCCCCACCTTCATTTCTCCCTCCACCCAAAGGTTAAAATTGTGAAGCACAAAGGCCATTTCCAATGTGGGTTTCATTTGGCCAGCGCTTTTTTAAAAATTAGTTGTTTCACATTTTAAAAGTGGGAGGCTTAACGTTTAAACAATAACAAAAGATGTCTGGCTTTTCTTGCAAAGTAGGAGGATTTGACAATTTGCGGCCCTGATTCTGTCAACAGTAATAGGATGAAGCTGAGTAGCTGCTGCTGCCTTTAGACAGGACAGACATATGCCCCTCCAGTTTGTCTACTCGCCATCACTCCTCCCATCAGTCCCACGGAGGCCAAGCACCAGCTGCCATTTATCATGGTGCTTACGATTTCATTTCCTTAGAGTGAACGCTGTTTGGCCTTGGAGGCATCTCAGTTGCCCATCTGAATACAATGAAGTTAGTATTTGAGGAAGATTAGTCAGTGAAAAAGAGACTGAAGTGAGGAGTTGGGAGGCAGAAAAGAAGTAAATTGGAAACCTGTGGAAGGAATATTTGAGAGAACTTGGGCAGTAATTAAATAGTGGATAAAAGATAAGGAAAAGGCAAATTACAACTTCAGAGTTTCCTGCCTGAGTGGCCGGGAAGGGATATCTCCAACACAAACCAGAAAGTGGGAGAAGTGCAAAGGGTGGTAGCTCAATACCTAGCTGTCTCTAGTATTTTGTGGGCAAGAGCCATGGGTTAACAACTCCATAAGCCCCCAGTATTCTGCCAGACATGCATTTAGGTGCTCAGGAAACTAGTTGACTTGAAACTCTTATCTGATGGGGGGAAGGAAGGGAGACTTGGAACACTTCAATAAAACCAGTACATTGTGGGACCTTAGGAATTCTCTCCAGAGTGGGTGACCCTGGGGCTTAGAGGTATTTAACTCGTTTTTGGGAAAAACCAATGCCAAAGTCCTGAAGCAACCCAGGAATCTGGCATGCAAAAATAGAAATGGGGTGGAAACGGTGTTATTTCTGGGGAAAGGAGTAAAAAAATCAGAGACTTGGCTGGCAGGCAGGACTTTCCCTGGAATACACTGAAACAAGCTCTTGGCTGGAGCATCAAGCAGGGGATTTCGGACAGTGAGTCTGGGAAAGTTGGAAGGCTGAACTGTCTAATCGTTTTTGAAAGCAGGTCACTTAAAAGAAAAAGAAATTTTCAGCCCATTCCCCAAGTAAATATTTATTTACAAGTAATTTTTATGTACCACTGCAGTGATGTTACACACGTTAGAAACATTTGCACACACACACACACACAAACAGAAATTTTAAAAAGATTAAACAGAAGTATTCTCGTATTTCCTTCCCACGCCCCCAATGTATCCTATCACACACACCCGGTGGCACCCACACATACACACCACTTCGGAGGCCCTGCTGTAGTCAAAGGGAGCCGCTGAAGGTTCTCCAAGGCAGAGGACGGCATAGTCTTCGTCAACTTTCCCGAATCCGCAAACTTTAGAAGCTGAGACATCGAAGAACTGGATTGCCTTAGGAAGCTTTCCACGCTCTAGGAACAGCCTCAGAGCTTTAACACATAACTTACTTAATCCCCAAAACAACCCTACACTGTAGGCACTATTATTTTCTTTTAAAGTCATATTTTAATCTTAATTTGAGGAAATGGAGGTTAAGTGAGGTTAAGAATCTCTTCAGGGTCACAGCGTAATGACGGAGCCAGAACTTGAACCCACCTAGGGCGGGTCCACAGTCCGTGATAACCACAGTAGGAGTGGCAGAGAAGTCACTCCTTTTTTTCCCTCGTGTGTCCTTGGTCAAGTCCCTGACGAATCAAAGTTGTTGTGGAAGTGCTTAATAGAGTGCCAGGAGGCAGCAGGAACTCACTACCCGCTGGGACGTCTCTAACTCGACTCTCTACCACGTGAAAGTCAGCTTATCCACGGTCAATACCTCCAGAAGGCAAAGCACACAGCCGCGCAGGCGCAGACCGACAGCTTTAGTTCCTATGGTTTCCGGGGCGAGACCGCGGAAGAAAGATCTACTCCCGGCGTCGCGCTGCAAGCGTCGCGCTGCTGCCGTCCTTTACGGCAGGTCTCCGGGTCTCCTGCATATCATCCCCTACCCGCGGCTAGCGAACGGACAAGGGCACCGAGGCAGGACGGTAGGGCCTGCGTATGTCCGTGGTGTTTGTGTGGGGGTGGGGGACGATTTAAGCCGAAGGAACTGTATTCCGAGATTTTTTAAAGCAAATTTCACCTTGGCTTGCTGAGTGTCCGTTTTCTCTCTGGCCCGAGCTCTGGCGTGTTTTTCGGCTTTCCCAAACCCTTTCGTCCACACAGCCAACGTCAGCGAAGCTTGTAGACTGCACCTTTCTCGGTTGTCCTTACGAACTGAGATTTCTGTAGACTGTTGCTTTGCCCTTCGGGTCCTTGACCTGAAACCCACGCACCTTTTCCCGGCTTTCAAGGTTGCGGCCCTGACCACCACTTCAGTTCATTTCGTTCTTCCCGATACGCACTCTACGTGCCAGCCACGTCTGGGTCCTCAGTGTCCCCCAAACATTTCCAGTAACTGGTGCTGTGCCCTGCTGAAATACTCTGCACACTGGCCTTCCCTTAGCAAACTCAACCCATCCTAAAAGGCATTTTCAAGTCTCCTGAGCAGAATTGGTGCTTCCTCCTCTGAGCTCTTAAACCCTGTTGTGTTTTTTCTTTTGGCTTCCAAATTGTCTGTGTGTCTGTGTTCTGGTACTTACTTTGCAGCTGCTTCTCCCCTCCTACCCCCCCCCCAACCCATTCCAGTGCCTGGAACGTTATTATTCAGTAAATGACTTAAATAATTGGTATGAAACTTAAAAATTAAATTCACCTGTGTATCTACCATTCGTACATAACTATTGCCTTGTGTGTGTACGTTTTTTTTCAGTCATCTTTTGCAGTTTTGTTGCATTATTGTAGTACTTTTATTTATTTGACATTAAAATGTATGTCCCATATATATTATCCCTCCCCCCCCGAATATCTATCATATTCTAAGTAGGTACTAGATTTAATTATCTGTTTCAGTTGTTTGAAATTAATCTCTTTCTAAACATTATTACTGAATCCCTATCTGGTCTCTGCCCTCACCGCGTTCATTGTTCAGTAGGGGAGACAGTTGGGTAAATAGTCCATCACGGTGGCGTGCACAGCACTCCTGTGTGAAGTTCAGGATGATGTGCTCTCCTAAAGGAGGGACGCCGGTGTCAGGATGGCTTCTCAGGGGAGGTGTGATCTAAGTTGATATGAATAGAAATATGTAAAGAAATCTTTCTGTGCTTACGCTTTTTTTCAGATCTGTCTTAAAGAATTGGGATTAAGTCAACACATAAAACACTCTCTTTGACCTTTGATAAAAATGATTTTATCTATATAGAGAGGATTTTTGTATACATTGTTTTTTAGTTCTCTTTTCCTTGGGTTTTGTGAAAGCGCAGCAATTGTTCATCTACTGTAAACTGGGAGAATCTAGTGAAAATATTTGGTGAGAAGAAATTGGGGGAATAGTGTAAAATGTCGTTCTAGAGGGCTATTTATCGTAATCTCATTTTCCTTAGAAATTTCTTATTTGGTTGTACTTTTGACAAAAAATGACATTACATTTTTTTTTTTATCTTCCATTTCAGCCATGCCTTTCTTTGATGTACAGAAAAGGCTGGGCATTGACTTGGACCGCTGGATGACAATCCAGAGTGCTGAGCAGCCGCACAAGATTCCGTCTCGGTGCCATGCTTTTGAAAAAGAATGGATAGAATGTGCACATGGAATTGGTGGAATCCGTGCAGAGAAAGAGTGCAAGATAGAATATGACGATTTCGTAGAATGTCTGCTTCGGCAGAAAACGGTGAGGAGGTGATGGAGGTGGGAGCTGAGTTACTTCCTTATTTCTTTGGGGCTACTTTTTCAGTGTTTTAAATTGGTCATTGAACAGTGACTTGCCTGATGTGAATTGGCAAGGCTTTTGTGGTGAAACACCTCTACTTAGGTACCACAAGGAGGTTAAATGCCTCAGATCTGAGGAGGACCTTTTGTTCCTGCATGTTCTTCCTCATCTTTCTCACAGGTTTCTCTTAGTACTCTGCCTTGCTGTAGCCATCAGATTAGAAATTACATGTGTGTCTTTTTTTTTTTTTTGTAGTAGATTATAAAGCAAAGAATATCAACCCATCTTGGATGTTTGTATGTAAAAATCTTTTGGGTAAAAATCATTGGGAAAGATGTTAAAACCCTGAAAGTCTATTACATTGAATGAGATAAAACAGCCTCAGATTCCTTGCTACTCTGGGGTAGATGGAGATGTTAATGAGATTGCTTTAGGTGAGCCTAACCAGAAATGCTGCGGGGTTGTGCGGGGGGGCAGTATTAACATATGGTGTCTCTTTCCTGAAGAGTTGAGTAAGTTACCTAACATATACGGTGCTCTTTCCCTCAGAGAAGAAATCTTGGGGTGTCAGCTGTTATTTTGCCTATTTCTGTGCTCCAAATGTAACAGTTTCTTGGAGTTCAGGGAGATGGTTTAGATTTTTAGTTAAATTTATTACAAAGTTATCTGTATCAAAATTTAATTTTTCTTCAAGATTTTATTTATTTTTGGAGGGGAAGGGAAGGAGAAAGGGAGAGAAACATTGATGTGAAAGAGAAACATTGATCAGTTGCCTCTCGTAAGTGCCCCAACATGGGATCAAATCCAAAACCCAGGCATGTGCCCTTACCAGGAATTGAACCAGTGACTTTTTGGTTTGTGGGATGACGCCCAGCCAACTGAGCCACACCAATCAGGGCCTGTATCAAAATTTAAAATTTCTTTTAATATCTGCTGTTAGCATTTGGTTAAAGTGAAGCCAAACTTAGAAGAAATGAGAGTGTATAAAGTCATAATTTTGTATTGATCTCTGCAGGAATATTGATCATTGAGTAGTAGTATAGTGTAGTGTGTATTATAGGACAGTGAGTGGGCTATGTTTGGCCACCTACCAGCTAGTTAGTTCACAACATGACTTAACTTCTCTTTTTGTGGGCCTGTTATTCCTTGCTTATATTAAAACTTGGGCCATCATAAAAAATCTACACCAAGAGGAAGCAGTGTGGTGAGGTGGAAAGAACATTGGATCGAGAGTTAGCAGAGCTGGGTTTTGATGTGGTTCTGCCGCCACTAATTTTGTGACTTCAGGCAAGTCACTTCTTTGTCTGGGTTTCCTTATCTGGAAATGTTAAAGAGTTGCCCCAAAGTCACTTCCTTATCCTTTGAATTTATGAATAGATATGTTGCTGTTTTAGAGGTCATCCTAAGTGGCTAGATACTGCCCCCTAGGCAAAGAAGCTAGTGATTCAGGTGTTGCAAATTCTGGCCCGCAGAATTCGTATGCCATGGCAGGCGCGTGAATAAATTCACATGGAATACACTGGACTAGAAAATCTGGGACCATGCGACCCCTCCTTTATCATCTGGGAGAGGCCATGAGCTATGCCCCGATAGGCTTTTATTGTCGTGTCTTGGGCATATTACATCAGAATGGTCTTCATTAATACATTGTATACTGCATAGAAATCTCTAAGACATACACCAGAGACCGCACGTTTTTGGGCAAACTTGAAGATGAAGACTATTCGAATGACCAAAATACAATGTATCTGCAAGGCTTTATGGGTTCGTGCAATTATGTAGTTTTTCGTAGATTGACCTGCGCGGTTTCCACCAACGAGATCGCTTCATTCGATGTGGACAAGACAGTGTGTTGACATCTAAGGTCCATAACAGATGGTGCACAAAACACCAGAAAACTTGAGAGTGGTCCTTAAGTTGTTAACTATGCATAGATTGTAGATTTACATTAGGTGGTAGAGGGAAGGTGCATCAAAAGGATAGATATGCAAATGGAAAGACAATAGGCTTAATAACAATACGGGTCTAAGGAAGCTAGGCATGCATTAGCATAAGTTCTTTTGATTCGGGGGTGGGGGGGGTGGAGAGAGATTTTTAGCAAGAGCAAGTTTTAAATCTAAGAAATAGACTATCCTGATTTCCCACAGGAAATTCCGCTGTCACACACGTGGGGCCTGCTTGCCGTTCCATGTTCCACAGGAGTCTTTTCTCCCTTAGACGTGAAACATTAGGGCTACATTTCCCACGGTGAGATGCATGAATTCCCTTTATTCAGGGAATTAAAATCAAGCACTAAGGCTTGTCATACTGCATTTATTTCTCACAACAATCCTGTAAGATGCTTTACTGTTGCTTCCCCTCCTATCCAATTAAAAACTTGAGGCACGGAAAAATTAAGGCCATTCCCTAAGGTCATTAGCTAGTATGTGGTATAAATGGGATTTGAATCTGGCAATGCTGGCTCCAGAGCCTGTGCTTATATCCACCACATTAAGTGGTGATTGGCTCTAGTTGAGAGGAAGATTTCATCTGTGGTGGTGTGATAACTCAGCCATGACTAGTCCTCTGTTCGGAAACTCACGCAGAAAGTAATGTTAAGAATGCAGTCTTATAAAAAATGGTTACTGTTTATGTCAGGATTTAGGATACCTAGAGTTCTACTGAAGTTGTATCCTGTATCTTTAAAGTTCATGGGGTGTTTAACTGGATACGCTAATTCCTTTTTTTAAAGATTTCATTTATTTATTTTTAGAGACAGGGAAAGGGAGGGAGAAAGAGAAGAAGAGAAACATCAATGTGTGGTTGCCTCTCACACACCCCCACCAGGGACCTGGCCCGCAACCCAGGCATGTGCCCTGACTGGGAATCGAACCAGTGACCCCTTAGTTTGCAAGCCAGCGCTCAATCCACTGAGCCACACCAGCCAGGGCTGAATATACTAATTCTTTATGCTTTTGTGAAAATTTAGTCATTCGCTAAAAAAATATTTGTTGGATCATCTATTTTATCAAGAACTATTCTAGGCACGGAATATAGTAGTAAGCAAAACAGCAAAAAGTCCCTGTCCTAATGGAGCTTATTGGCCAGGTAGGGGGCAGGGAGCAGAGATTTAACAAGCAAATTAAAAAGTAGTGTGTCAGATGTTGGTAAGTGCAGTTGGGAAAATAAACAGGAAAAAGGTAGAAAGCACTGAGCATGGGAGCCAGGTGGATTTTTCTCTTTCTAAAATTATTTTATTTTATTTTTTTAAATTACCTTTTAGTCCCCTTACCGTTCCCTCCTCCCACTTTTTGTTAAATAGGGTGGTCAGAGAGGAGATCAGCAACAGAAAACATTTGAGCAGAGACTTGGAGAAAGGGAGCCAAGTAGATACGAGGGAAGAATGTGCCGGGCAGAGGAAGCAGCAAGTGCAAAGGTCCCTGAGCTGGGTCAGAGAGAGCTGGGGGAGGGTGATAAGACATAAGGTCAGAGAGGTGGGCCTCATAAGTCATTATAAGGAAGAATCCAGTTTTTCTCTCAGTAAGATGGGAAGCCATTGAGTTTTGAGCAGACGAATAATGCAGTTGTGATTAGTGAGTGTGTTTTCTTGTCACAGAATCCATGTGAATTGTGGCACTCACACAGTCTCGTATAACGTGACTTCATTTGCTGGGAATGTCCTGTCTAAGAAGAGGCAGAACTCAGGGCTCAACAGTGGCTAGGAGCTGAGCATATATCAGGTCTTAATTTCAGTGTGGTACGAAGAGACCTTATATTGGCTACTTCTGCTTATCCATACCCAGAAAACAGTCACAGCAGCAGTGCCACCTTCACGCAGAGAGGTCAGGAATATGTAAGCTGTGGTATGATCTCAGCTTTTACTATTTTAAAAGATTTTAGTTCTGGCTGGTGTGGCTCAGTGGATTGAGTGTGGCCTGCGAACCAAAGGTCACTGGATCGATTCCCAGTCAGGGCACATGCCTGGGTTGCAGGCCAGGTCCCCAGCTGTGGACATGCGAGAGGCAACCGATTGATGTATCTCTTGCACATCAGTGTTTCTCTCTCTCTCTCTCTCTCTTTCTCCTTCCCTTCCCCCTCTCTGAAAATAAATAAAATTTTAAAAGATTTTAGTATGCATGAGTATGTCTCTCAAAGGTTTTGACCTGTATGTTTTTGTTACTGTTCTTATAAATATCTGAATTCATATATGTAATAGGAACATTTTAGTTACTAGTTTTCAAGGAGATATTTTTGTATATACCAGAAGTTTATTTGTTAAAAGCTTGGAAAGTGCTTTCAAGTTAGTTTTTTTAAAGACGAGTTTCAACTCAGAGGCCCTCTAGCATGAAAAGCTTCTGTAGTTTAGAAATGAAACCAGTTTTGCTTCATTTTCTCTAGCTCTCACTTTCTGATGCATATCTCCCCCTAGTTTAAATACTTTTTACCTTTGACAGATGAAACGACTGAGTACCATCATAAGGCAGCGGGACAAGCTAATAAAGGAGGGGAAGTACACGCCTCCACCCCACCACTCGGGCAAGGAGGAGGACCCTAGGCCCTGAGGAGAGCCCTGCCCGTGCTGAAGGCTGAGTTCCGTGTTTGTCCTTCTCTGCTGGGAAGTTTATATACTGACAACCTCTTTGTGAAAGTTTCTAAAAATAAAAGATTGCTCCATCCTATTTGTTCCATTTTCTCTTGGATCATACTTTTCTATAATGAGATTGTAACCTACATGTTAAGTTTGGGAAAAATGCTTCTACCTATGCCTTAAAAACTGGCATCTAGGAAATAATGATGAGCATTTAATGAATGCTTAATGTGTATGAGGTACTTCAAAGGCGGTGACTCATTTAAGAAGTTGCAGTGTTCTTTAGTACTTCGATTCTGGTTTATGTTCCACAGAGCACAGACTTGGGCCGAGGAGGAGAGGCAGCAAAACTGGTTTGTGCTTATTGTAAGGTCTGCGAAGTCTTAACTTTAAGGCTAAACAGATAACAATTTTGTAGAAACAGTGCCATTGCTTCAGTTTGCTTACATCAGTGGGGGCAGGTATTCTTTTTAAAAAATTTTATTTATTTTTAGAGGGGAAAGGAGGGAGAGAGAAAAGGAGAGAAATATCGATGTGCGAGAGAAACCTCAATCATCCATCAGATGCCTCTTACATGCCCACAACCCAGGCATGTGCCCTGAGTGGGAATCAAACTGGCGATCTCAGTTCTCAGGCCGAAGCTCAACCCACAGAGCCACATCGGCCAGTGCTAGAAACATACTTTTAAAAGAAAAATCGAGTTATATTAATAGAAGGGAAGGTATGAATGTTATAAAATTAATATGTATTGGGGATATATTATAATTGGAACCTCAGATATCCGGTAGCATTTTTTCCCAACTTTGTTTTATTATGGTAAAATTTACATAGCAGAATTTACCACCGTAGCTGTATTTAAGTGTCCAGTTCCATGGCATTAAATACACTGCCGTGCAGCCGTACCCACCACGCATCTCCGGAACTCCCCCATCTGGAAAGCTGAAGCAGTACCCATCAAGCAGTAGCTTCCCTGGCAACCGCTAGTCCACTTTCTGTCTCTGTGGTTCGGACAACTCTTAAGTACCGTACGTCCTATCAGTGGGTCCTGTGGTGTTTCTGCGACTGGCATCTTTCACCTAGCATAATGTCCTCCAGGTTCTGGAGCACATCAAGGCTGAACAGTATCTCTACGTACCACATCTTGCTTATCCATTCTTCTGTTGATGGACACTTGGGTTGCTTCCGTGTTGTAGCTATTGTGAATGCCGCTGCTATGAATTTGGGTGTACAAACCTTGCGACGCCACTTCTAGTTCTTCTGAGTATATGACCGGAAGTGTATTTGCCCGATAAAAGGTAATTGCGATTCTAACTTTTTTAAGGAACTGCTCTGTTTGCACAGTGGCTGTACCATTTTACATTCCCACCAATAGCGCAAAACTCTCCCAGTTTCTTCACATCCTCACCAACTAATGCTGTGGGTTCTTTTTTAAGCAGTAACCATCTAAAGGAAGTGAGATGTGTCTCATTATAGATTTGACTTGCATATCCCTAATGATTAGCGATGCATCTTTTCATCTGCTTTTCGGCCATTTGCATAGTTTGGATAAATGTCTATTCAAGCTCTTTGCCCCTTTTTTAAAAAGATGTTATTTATTTATTTTTTAGACAGAAGGGAAGGGAGGGAGGAAGAGGGAAAGAAACATTGATCAGTTGCCTCTTGCATGCCCCCATCCAGGGACCTGGCCTGCAGACCAGGCATGTACCCTGATAAGGAATTGAACTGGTGACCTTTCAGTTTGTGGGAACCACACCAGTCAGGGCTCTTTGCCCATTTTTGAATCAAGTTCAGTTGAGTTTTAGGAGTTCTTTATATTTTGGAATACTGATTCCTTATCAGATAGAATCATGTTTTGGTCAACAATGGTATGTAGGACAATGGTCCCATAAGATTATAACAGAGCCCTGGCTGGTGTAGCTCAGTGGATTGAGCACAGGCTGGGAATCAAAGGGTCCCAGTTCGATTCCCAGTCAGGGTACATGCCTGTGTTGCAGGCCAGGTCCCCAGTGAAGGCCACGTGAGAGGCAACCACACATTGCTGTTTCTCTCCCTCTCTTCCTCCCTCCCTTCCCCTCTCTCCAAAAATAAAATAAAATCTTTAAAAAAAAAAGATTATAACAGAGACCCTGGCTGGCGTAGCGTTGGGAACCAAAGGGTCCCGGTTTGATTCCCAGTCAGGGCACATGCCTGGCTCGCAGGCCAGGTCCCCAGTGAGGGCCATGTGAGAGGCAACCATACATTGCCGTTTCTCTCTCTTTCTCCCTCCCTTCCCCTCTCTCTAAAAGTAAATAAAAAAAAAAATAATGGAGCTGAAAAATTATTGCCTAGTGACATTGCAGCTATTATAACTTGTCTTACTCTCATGTCTGTGGTTATGCGGGTGTAAACTGTTGCCAGTCATATAAAAGCACGGCACATATAATTATGTGCAGTACACAGTACTTGATAAGAAAGGACTATGCTATTTATGTACTCACTATACTATACTTTTTACCATTATTTTAGAGCGTACTCTTTCTACTTCTAAAAATAGCTTGTGCCTGGCTGGTGTGGCTCAGTTGGTTGGAGCATCATCCCATAACTGAATGGTTGTGGGTTTGAGTCCTGGTCAGGGCACATACCTAGGTTGTGGGTTTGGTTCCCAGTCCAGGCACAAAGTTGGTCTGGGCGAGTATGGGAAGAAACCAGTCAATGTTTCTCCTTTTCTCTCTGAAAGCAGTGAACAAAATGTCCTTGGATGAGGATAAAAATAGGGTGCTGCACAACTGTGCCACATTAACGCTGGCAGCAGGCTCATCTCTTGTTTGCTGTGTCTCTTAATCACATCGTTTTTCTTACGCTTGATTTAGTCTCATTTTATAGATTTAGTGTAGCCTAAGTGGACAGTATTTTTTTTAAGATTTTATTTATTTTTAGACAGAAGGGAAGGGAGGGAGAAAGAGAGGGAGAGAAACATCAATGTGTGGTTGCCTCTCACGTGGCTCCCACTGGGGACCTGGCCTGCAACCCAGGCATGTAGCCTGACTGGGAATCGAACCGCGATCCCTTGGTTCATAGCCCGTGCTCAATCCACTGAGCTACACCAGGCAGGGTTCTAAGTGGACGGTATTTATAAAACCTACAGTAGTGTCCAGCAATGTGAATGTGAAGTTCACTCACCACTCACTCAGAGCAACTTCTAGTCCTGCAAGCTCCACTCATGGTAAATGCCCTAATAGGTCTATCGTTATTTATCTTTTACAACATATTTTCAGTGTACCTTTTTTTCAGTGTGCTCATATTTAGATATGTTTAAATACACAAACACCATTGTGTTACAGTTGCCCACAGCATTCAGTACAGTAACGTGGTGTGCAGGTGTGTAGCCTGGGAGCAGCACTCTACACTGTGTGGCTGAGGTGTGCAGTAGGCTGCACCACCTGGGTTTGTGTGAGTGCCCTCGGTGCTGTTCACACAATGACGAAATCACCCAGTGGCCCATTTCTCAGAACTTATCCCCGTTGTTAAGTGGTGCATGAAGTATATGATTTGCAAGTATTTTCCCCATTCTGTGGGTTGCCTTTTTACTCTGCTGACAGTGTCTTTTGATGCATAAAATTTTTAAATTTTTTATGAAACCCAATTTGTCTATTTCTTTAATTTATTCATTTAATTTTAGAGAGGGGAAGGGAAGGAGATAGAGAGGGAGAGAAACATCAATGTGTGGTTGCCTGTCACGCGCCCCCTACTGGGGACCTGGCCTGCAACTCACACATATGCCCTCTGGGAATCAAACCAACCACCCTTTGGTTCACAGGTCAGCACTCAATCCACTGAGCCACACCAGCCAGGGCTCCCAATTTATCTATTTTTTGTTGTTGCCTTTGATGTCAGATTCAAGACATCATTGTCAAATCCAATGTTGTGAAGCTTTTGCCCTGTTTTCTAAGTTTTATAGTTTTAGGTCATGGATCCATTTTGAGATGATTTTTTAAAATATTAGGTTAGGATACAACTTCACCCTTTTGCGTGTGGATATCCAGATTTTGAAGCACCATTTGTTGAAAAGACTTTTCCTTAAATAGTCTTAGCATCTTTGTCAAAAATCATTTGGCCAGCCCGGCTAGTGTAGCTCGGTGGATTGAGCACGGGCTGGGAACCAAAAGGTCCCGGTTCGATTCCCAGTTGGGGCACATGCCTGGGTTGCGGGCCAGGTCCCCAGTGGGGGCCATGTGAGAGGTAACCATACATTGCTCTTTCTCCCTCCCTTCTCCTCTCTCTAAAAATAAAATAAATAAAATCTTAAAAAAAAAAAAGTCATTTGGCCATATGTGTGAAATTTTATTTCTGTATTTTATTGTGTTGGCCCATAGGCTGTCTTTATCCCAATACCATACTGTTTTGTTGTTTGTTTGTTTATATTTTATTTATTCATTTTTAGACAGAAGGGAATGGAGAGAGAAAGAGATGGGGAGAAACATCAATGTGTGGTTGCATCACACATGGCCCTCCTGGGGACCTGGCCTGCAACCTAGGCACGTGCCCTGACTGGAATCAAACCAGCCATCCTTTGGTTTGCAGCCCGCATTCAATCCACTGAGCTACACCAGCCAGGGCAATACCATACTGTTTTGATTACTGTAGCTTTGTAGTAAGTTTTAAAATCAGGAAGTGTGAGTCCTCCATCTTTGTTCTTCTCAGGATTATATTGGCTATCCAGGGTCCCTTGAGTTTCTATATGAATGGGTTTTTCTGTTTCTGCAAAAACATTGGGATTTGGATAGGGATTGAATTGAATCTGGAGATTGCTTCGGGTCATATTGGCATCTTTATAATAAGTCTATTATATAGATTTATTATGAACATGGGATAGCTTTCATTTAAGTTTTCAATTTCGGCAGTCTTCTGTAGTTTTCATTGTACTAGTCTTTCACCTACTTGGTTGGAATAATTCCTAGTTTTTTTTGGAGGGGCAGGGGAAATGCTGTTTTATATGTGATTGTTTTTGCAATTTCCTTATCAGACTTTTTGTTAGTCTTACCGCATTTTTTGTCATAAATGTCAACAGTAGGGCTTGAATATAAGGTTCTCCTCAAAATGAACAGTACATAATTGGAAATAAGGGATTTGGCATTTGAGCAGGGTCCTGCTTATTTTTTTATTGTAGAGCAAATCTTTAGCCAAGTAGCATTTTCTTAAATGAGTCACTAGACAATAATATGGGGAAGCCAGCTGGAGTCCTAACAGCAAGATCCTGTGCTGTGGCCTTGTGTTAGGTTGTTTTTATTGTGCTCTGTATTCACAAACTTTTCTGAATATTTTAGTCCCAATGGCTTTAAGGACATACATATTTATGGAAAATCAGAGGCCAATCATAAAGGCCTGAGAGGAAAGCAGAATATTAATCAAGGCTTAAAGTAAGTATATGTCCTTTTATTCAAAGATATCTTTTATTCCTGAGCTCAGGGTTGTAGAATGAAGGGAAAGCAAATCCCATTAGATTGTGTTTACCTAAAGGTAAAAAACTGAGTGAGAGAGAGAGCACTTAATTGTGTTTGTGGGAATGCAGTGGCTTGGTGTCTTTACAAGATATCAACCCCTCCATTTACATCAGATCCCCATAAACAGCCGTGGGACAAAGCAATGCTGCCTGTTGTCTTTGTATATGTGGCCAACTTTGCACCTTAATTGTGTGTGTGTGTGTGTGTGTGTGTGTGTGTGTGTGTGTGTGTTACGAAAGTAGGACAGCAATGTTATAAGCTAGTGAAAGCAAGTAGCCAGCTCCATGACTCCTGTTCTTTAAGTAGTTTGAATAAGAACAAGCAGAGTTAGAACTATCTTTTTGACCAACTAAATGGTACAGAATAGAACTGAGGTTGGGGACAGGAGTTTCTTTATAATTGATGATCAGACACTCGGAGAGGGCAAGTTACTTCTCCAAAACAGTGTCACCTGTTGCGCTTGCCCCCTCCACCCCTTCCACCCCTGCGCTCTGGTGAATGGAACTCATAACCCCTCGGCTTCTG
The DNA here is from genome assembly GCA_004026765.1 of Micronycteris hirsuta. NCBI lineage: Eukaryota > Metazoa > Chordata > Mammalia > Chiroptera > Phyllostomidae > Micronycteris > Micronycteris hirsuta. The sequence continues at coordinate 67,017 of PVJI01004224.1, read as the reverse complement.
CTCGTTAACCTGCCTGGAGCGACTCAATACACGAGGCAGAGCACAGAACGTTTGGCAAGTATGTTTAAATTTTTCATTCAGTTTTTTTGCATAGGTAATTTATGTGGTTCAAAGGTACAAAGGATATGTAATGAAAAATCTAGTCCAGTCATCCAGCTCCCCTCCCCAGAGACAAAACCAGTGTTTGAGTATCCTAGAGATAATCTGCTTACACACGCGCACACACATTTTTTGCCCTCTTTAAAACAAATGACAGCAAAGTGTGTAGTTAATTCCTACACTTACTTTCTTCTCTTACTGTATTTTCAAGAGTGTTTCACATCAGGCACATGATCCAGCTGGGGCCAGTGAACAAGACTTGGTTTAGATCCTGGAAGAGAGAAGGGATGTTTCCTCTGGATTTAATGCTGGGGAGGTTCACGTTTCTACATGCTCAAGACATTTTTTATTCATTCAACCAAGTATTTGCTAAACACCCACTTTACTACAAGAAGAGAAATATAAAGATACGCTTAATAGATGAAGAGGAGCAGTCAAGTTGAGAGAGAACATCTGCTTTGCGGTAATGTGAGCTTCTCCGTCAAGACCTTCATGAGACTAGCTCTAGCCCTGGACTTTGAAGTTGTATGAGCCAATAAATTCCCCTTTTTGCCTAAGCCAGTGTTGGTTGGATTTCATCATTTGCGATGAAAAGAGGCCCAACTGAACAGCAAATACATCAAAATTGCCTCATTTTACACCGTAAGGAGACTGAGGCTTAGAAGTGTGAAGTAACCACCCTGGTATCAAACATCTATAAGTACTAGAATTAGGATCTCAATCTAGACCTAGACTTGCACTTCCAACTCTGTAGAAGGCCTTTGCTAAGGTGATAACAGGAGAAACCTGGACCAAAAATTTCATAATTTTCCATAGAGTTAACCAAAAGTAGTATGTGCAGGGAAGCTCTGAACCCCAGAAAGAATTTATAGGTAACAGAACTGATTGGCTTCTAATCCGGGAGGGTGGGCTCCTGGTGTGGGCTGGATGGAGGCCTGCCTTAGTGCAGGGATAAATGGAACTCAGCTGAGTCTAAGACAACAGTATGGAATGCGGCGGGGTGGGGGGGGCACAGTTTGGAATCTGAATGGACAGCACACAAAAACAAATCACCTGGTTCAACAATTCTACCCTCATCCCCACTGCCTCCCCCCAAATTTTCCTAAGAAATTAGCAGTGGAGAAGAGGCTGGTAAGCACAAATAATGTAGTTGTGCACATTCTCAGGGGTGATTACATTCCTGGGGCCTGTCAGAATCGACTCTGAAGGTGAGCCCAAAATATCTAGAAGGGCAACGAACTTTTCCCCGGCACAAATTCTGACAAGATAAAAAAAGATAGCATCGAGAAGTTTGGAGATTGGGTTAATTAAAGGTGAAATCAATCAGCCCCAACCCTACTCTAAGAGGAACCTGAATGATCCGACTCTAATAGTTACAGAAAAGGGCTTCTATTGTACTTTTGGGGAAATAAACAAGACAGGTTATTATATTTTATTTGCTTCTATTCTTTCACAGATGGTAAGTATCTGAAGTATAATATCAAAGTATGACACAGGAAAAGAAGAAACTGTGGCCCATAATCAAGGAGGAAAAATCAAGAGAACTGTTGTAAAGGTAACAAAATTTATTATTACTAAACATACAAATGAAAATTCTAGAACTAAAAAATGCAATGTCTGAAATAAATTCACTGAATGGGCTTACCAGTAGATTGTATACTGTAAAAGAAAGGATCGGTGGCTATGAGGACAGATCAACAAAAATGATTAAAACTGAAGTAGAGAGAAAAGATTGGAGGGGAAACCCAGAGCATGTTACTCATGAAATGATATAAAGCAGTCTGTTTATAATTGGAGTCTCAAAAAGAGAAGAGAGAATAAAACATATGGCATATTTGAAAACAGTCTGAAAATGCAATTAAAATAATTTACAATAGCATAAAAAGAATAAAACAGGAATAAATTTAACAAAATAAGTATAAAACTAATATTCTTAAAACTACAAAACACTGGTGAAGGAAACTGAAGACAACCTAAAAATATGGAAAGACGTCTGTGTTCCTCTATTGACAATATTGTTAGGATGGCAGTACTTCCCTAACTGATCCATAGCGTCAACCTAATCCCTGTCAGGATCCCAGTCAACTTCTTTGTGGAAATCAACAAATGGATCCTGAAATTCATAGAATTACAAGGGACTCAGACTAACCAAAACAATCCTGAAAATGAAGGATAAAGTTGGAGGACCCTCACTTCCCATTTTCAAAACTTACTCCAGGCCTTGGCCAGGTAGCTCATTGGGTTAGAGCATCATCCTGATACTCCAGGGTTGCAGGTTCAATCCCTGGTCAGGGCACGAACAAGAAACAATCAACAAATCCATAAATAAGTGGAACAACAAATCGATGGTTCTCTCTCTCTAAAATGAATTAATAAAAAAAAAATTTTTAAACTTACTACAAAACAAAAGTCATCAAGACAGTGTTGTATTGGCATGAGGATGGGCATATAGGTCAATAAAATAGAATTGAGAGTCCAGAAATAAATAATCTATGGTCAATCGGTTTTTGACAAGAGTGCCAAGACTTTTCAATGGGGAAAGCATCATCGTTTTAAAAATAGTGCTGGGACCACTGGTTAATCCACATTGAAAGAATGAAGCTGAACCCCTACTTACTCCATGTACAAATTAGAGAGTCTTTTTACAGACCCATCCTACCATTAGATGAAATCAAGTTTCCACAAGTTCATGATCAGCCAGTAATATAACTGCCTAAGAGAACAAAAATCTCCAGTTCAGAAAATAATAACAGAAGCCAGAGTCTCTAAAGCTTTTATTCACAAGGCTCAATATACATCAGACATGGATACTATAAACAGGAAGTACGGCCCATAGTGAAGGAGAAGAGCCGTCAACAGGATCAGACCCCACATGACTCAGAAGTCCAATTAGAAAACAAGGATGGAGAAACATCTGTTAAAAAAATATGTTTGGTCCTGGCCTGGTGGTTCAGTTGGCTGACATATCATTTTGTAAAACAAAAGGTGGCAGGTCTGATCCTTGCTCAGGGCATGTATGGGAGGCAACCCATCCATGTTTCTTATATGGATGTTTCTCCCTCTTTCTCATTGTCTCTCTTTCTGCCTCCCTCTTTAAAATCAATTTTTAAAAAATATCCTCATGTGAAGATTAAAAAAAATAACAAAATATTTTCGAGGGCTTAAAGAAAATGATGGTCATAATTCATAAACAGATGGGAAATCTTAGAAGAGAAATGAAAACACGGAAAAAGAACCAAATGCAATTTTAGAGCTGAAAATTACAGTATCTAAAATTAAAAATTCACTAGATGGGCCCTGGCTGGTGTGGCTCAGTGGATTGAGCACTAGCTTGTGAACCAAAAGATCGCTGGTTTGATTCCCAGTCAAGGCACATGCCTGGGTTGTGGCTCAGGATGCCAGTTGGGGCTGTGCAAGAGGCAACTGATCAATATTTCTCTTCCTCTCTTTTTCCCTCCCTTCCCTCTTTGTAAAAATAATTAAAATCTTTTTAAAAATTCACTAGATGACTTAACAACAAATTGAAGACAGCAAGAGAACGATTCAGTAATATTGAAGATAGATCAAAGTGGGATAACAAAAAAAGCCAATAGACAGAATCTCAAAATTGGGTCATGAAAGAAGTCAGAGACATTTATATTACATTATGATTGTATTTTTGAGTATATTATTACATTCACAGGAATTTCAGGAACAGACAAACTAATCTTTGGTAATAGAAAATAAAACAATAATTGCATGGGAGACAACTGGATGGGGATTAAATAGGAAAGGACATAAGAGAATTTTCTAGAATGATGGAAATATTTATATCTTGTTTGTAGTGATGATTACACAATAATCAATTCTCATGAAATTGTACACTTAAAGCCTGTGTGTTTTACTGTATGTGTTGGATTAACCTAAAAGAAATCAGAAAAGCAGAACAGGACAAGAAACATGACAAGGAAACAAATAGCAACATGGTGTACTTCAACCCAACCATATTAATAATTAAGAAATGGTAAATATGCCCTGGCTGGTGTAGCTCAGTGGATTGAGCAAGGGCTACGAACCAAAGGGTCGCTGGTTCGATTCCCAGTCAGGGCACACGCCTGGGTTGCGGGCCAGGTCCCCGGTGGGGATGTAGTTACACACTGATGTTTCTGTCCCTCTCCTTCTCCCTCCCTTCCCTTCTGTCTAAAAATAAAAATAAATAAAATCTTAAAAACAATGGTAAATATATGAGCAGATATAAAAGGTAACTTTGTTCTTCTCTTAAGGTACCTGAAAATGAGAGAACAATGATGAGAGAAATTAGATCCCCACCCCCTGATAGCCTTGCCGTATGCAATTCCCTTTTATTGTGTGTAGGCCTGTGACTTGCTTCTAACAAATAGAATATAGCAAAAGTGATGGGATGTCCCTTCTGAGATTAGGTTACGAAGGACTGCGACTTCCATCTTGCTGGGCCTCTTGCTCCCTCACTTCCACTCACTCTCCTTAGTTGCTCACTCTGAAGAAGCGAGCTGCCATGTTGTAAGCTGCCATGGACTTTCACCTCCCCTTGCCCCGCAACCACCCAGCAGTAACAAGGCGAACTCACCCAGCCAGGAGAGAGTTGTGGAAGAGGGGAAACTGATGACAGGGTTTCTTTAAATCTGTCTTAGGCAGACTCTTAAATGACCCACATGTCAAACTGAATAGAATTAAATGGCAGATATTTGAGAACTGAGTTATAGTGTGGGATACCATACAAATTTTCAGATTGGTCTCTGGTAGCACAAGAACAAAGCAGACCAGAATAGCACTGCAAAGCGTTCTGAAAACTAAGTCATCTTTGGAATGACAGCCCACAAAATTAAGCCAGGACCTGTACACTAAACCAAATGGGGTGACTGCCAGCTAAAATAGAAGATTTAAATAGCATTTAGAATCTCATAGCATAATACCAAAATGTCCAGGTTTCAGTAGAAAATCACTCATTATGCCAAGAACAAAGAACTTGAACAAGACCCAGCTGGTGTTGCTCAGTGGATTGAGTGCGGGCCTGCAAATCAAAGGGTTGCTGGTTTGATTCCCAGTCAGAGCACATGCCTGGGTTGCAGGCCAGGTCCCCAGTAGGGGGCGCGCGAGAGGCAACCACACATTGATGTTTCTCTTTCTTTCTCCCTCCCCCTTTCTCTAAAAATACAGAAATAAAATCTTAAAAAAAAAAAAACTTGTACAGAAAACATAGTCAATGAGCAAATACAAACTCTGTTGAAACAAAATTAAAATCTCAGCAAGTAGAAAACTATATGAAAGAACAAACCTGAAATTATTGAACTGAAAAATAGAGTAACTGAAATAAAAAACTTACTGGATGGGCTCAGTAGCTGAATGGAAATAACAGAAGAATCAGTGAACTTGATAGACCACCACTGTAGTTCTAGAAGGCAACGTAAGAGGACATATTTGGGGTTGGCAAAGATACTTTACAAAGAACACAGAAATCACTAACCGTTAAGAAAAACTGATACACTGGATGCCATCAAAATTAAAACTGCTCATCAAAAGACATTATTTAAAAATGAATAGGCAACTCAAGACTGGGAGGAATCTTCAACATACATCTATCTGACAAAAGTCCTATATCCTCCGTGTGTGTGTCTACACACACGTATATATTACTTCTGTTTCTGCAAATCTATTATAAAAGGCTCACAACTCAGTTTTGTAAAAATGACAAAAGACTTGGATAAATACAGAGTGGGATAAAAGTAGGTTTACAGTTGTGAGTACACAAAACGTTTATTTTTGTATTATTATTTATTAATTATTGTATTATTTCCCATATAAACAACTGTAAACCTATTTTTGCCCTGCCCTGTATTTCCACGAAGGAAGATACACAAATGGTCCGTGAACACATTAAAAAGTGTTTGATATCATTAGCAATCAGAAAAATGCAAATGAAAACCATAATGAGACACTACTTCACACCCACTAGAATGGCCAATTTTTTTTTAAACTGACAACACCAAATGTTGTTGAGGATGTGAGCATCCGCAGCTCTTACATTGCCGGTGGGAGGATAAAACGGTGTGGCTCCGTGGAAAGCATTTCCATTTCTTATCAAGTTAAACGTATACTTGTTACATGACCAAGAAATTTCACTCATGAATGTTCATAGCAGCTTTATTCATAATAGCAAAAAACCCAAATGATCATCTATGTGATATGATAAGCTGTGGTATATCCACATGATGAATTACAATAAAAATGAATTACCTAGCAATAAAAATGAATACATTATAGAAACACACAAAACATGGATGAATCTTGAAATCTTTGTCCTGAGTGACAGAAGCCAGACACAGTACATGTTGCATGATTCATTTACACAAAACGCTAATAAAGGAGAAGGCAGATCAGTGGTAGTGGGAGGGTCGGGGCTGCCTAGGAACCAGCACAAGAGAAGCTTCTGCCTTTTTGGGTAATGGAAGTGTTCTAGATTTTGATTGTGATAGTGGATACATGAGTGTTTACGTTTGTCAAAACTCACAGGGCTATATTCTTTAAAATGTGTACATTTTATTTGTAAAATTTACCTCAGTTTCTAAGAATCCTGGTTTATTTGTCTCCAAAGCTCACACTCTTGACAGCTATTGAATTCACATCTTATCCATCTGTATTATGATTTATCAGTGGAAATAAAAAGTAAATTCTGTCCTTTGAGGGACTTAAAATTCAACTGTAATTCAAAATGTAATAGGATAATACAACTGGAGAGAAATTTCAAAAAGCTCGGAGCACTTTCCTGAATTACCTTCTACTGAGCTTCTCCCCTAAGCCACTCAAGCCTATCTGAATCACCATTTCCTAAAACAAAGGGTGTAGACTGGATCTTCTCTCCCTCCCTCTCTTTCTTTCTTTATTTTTTTAAAAGATTTTATTTATTTATTTTTAGAGAGAGGAGAAGGGAGGGAGACAGAGAGGGAGAGAAAAAGCAATGTATGGTTGCCTCTCATGTGGCCCTCACAGGGGACCTGGCCTGCAACCCAGGCATGTGCCCTGACTGGGAATCGAACTGGGATCGTCTGGTTCCCAGCCCACACTCAATCCACTGAGCTACACCAGCCAGGGCACTCTTTCTTTCTTTCTTTCTTTCTTTCTTTCTTGCTTGCTTTCTTGCTTTCTTGCTTTCTTGCTTTCTTTCTTTCTTTCTTTCCTTCTTTCTTTCCTTCTTTCTTTCTCTCTTTCTCTCTTTTTTTAAATTTTATTTATTTTCAGAGAGAGGAGAAGGGAAGGAGAACGAGAGGAAGAGAAACATCAATTGGTTGCCTCTTGTTTGCCCCTAAATGGGGACCCGGCCGCAACCAGGCATACGCCCTGACAGGGAATCAAACTGGCAGCGACCTTTTGTTTCAGAGGCTGGCACTCAACCCACTGAGCCACACCAGCCAGGGCGTAGATCATTTCTAAGTTTTCTTCCAGCACTAAAGGTCTTTGATATGTGAACTTCCAGCTAATCTATTCCAGGTTGCATTGTGGTCTTGAAAGGTGGGGCAGGATTTCCACTGGTGAGCTTGTGAGGAGGGCTGGTCAGGCACAGTGTCGATGGACAGGCAAAGGTGTGGTGGCTGGAAAGCACAGGCGCTGCTCAGAGAAGAGCGGGAGCTCCATCTGCAGAGTGAAGGTTAGGTGTGTGGAGGACACATTGTGGAGAAAACCTGAAAAAGTGGGTGGGGACAAACTGGGGCTGAGACTGCCCCGCTGAGGAATCTTACCCCAGAACACAGGCTTCCAGAAGTGTCTGAGAAAAGGGAAAGCAGAAGGAAGGCAAGCAGGTAATAAATTTAGTCCTTCCCTATGAGTATATCCCTTTTCTTGATGCTTACTTGGAGAAAAAAGGTCCCAGATCTGAAAGATGTTACTCGACATCAGCGCTGTATTTGACCTAAAGCAGGTGTCCCTGAATGTCACCCTTGGTCATGAGAAAGAGAACACGAGGCCCAGGCTTTCAAAAGGAATTTATAACAGTGTTTTCTAGCTGTGTCCTGCAGGGCGGTGCTTTCACGTTATGACAATAGGTATTCTCTGTGGAAGTTAGAAAAGGTCAAATACAGTTCAGTGCTGCTGAGGAAACCAAGTTATTATTCTAACTGTGCAATTTCTTAGCGACTTCCCTGTGCTAATACATTTTGTGATCTCCAAGAAACGGATAGACTATAGAGCTATTTAGAATATAGAATGTGTTTGGCGATGGAGCCCATTTTGTAAAATATGTTTATTGATTTTTTTGAGAGAGAGAGAGAGAGGAAAGGGGAGAGAGGGAGAGAGAGAGAGGGAGAGAGACACATCGATAGGTTGCCTCTCGTATGTGCCCTGACTGGGAATTGAACCCCCAACATTTTGGTGTATGGGACAATGCCCCAACCAACTGAGCCACACTGGCCAGGGTATGGATTATTTATTTATTTATTTTTGGAGAGAGGGGTAGGGAGGGAGGAAGAAAGGGAGAGAAACATCGATGAGCAAGATAAACCAATTGGTTACCTCTCCTATGCACCTCAACCAGGAAGTTGGCCAACAGCCTTTCGGTCTGCAGAGCGATGCCCAACCCACTGACCCACAGCAGTCAGGGCCATGGAGCCCATTTTTGATGGGCCTGGTGTTCAACGTACACAATTTGAAAAACAGGGGGATAGAGAATTCCCTTCCACGGGATGAAGACTGAGATTGGCCACCCTACTTTCATTTACCTAACATTTTTTATTCAAGACATGGCACTAGGCATGAATCCAGATATGAATACTATGCTGGGCTTTGTGGAAGAGCTAAAGCTGACAGATAGAGCATGGTCCCTACCCTCATGGCGCTTACAGTACAGTGAGGGATGAAGTATGGACACAAATAATCAGTTCATGGTAGAAAGTACTCACTCAGTTCCGTGAAGGACACACAAGTCCTGCATGAGCCCAGAGGAGGGAGAAAATCTTGTTAGGTGGGAGTGGGTGTGGGGCTGGGGAGCAGGGATGGGCTGGAGGCTTTGTGGCACTCACGTTGAGCCCTAAAGGACAGACCAGATTTGGACATGGAGAGATGCCAGGCATTACAGACATAGGACACTGCATGAGCAAAAGCACAGAGGTGTATGAGAGCCACTGTGATCAGAATCACTTGGTTCAAGTATTAGTTCTCACCTGTTCAACTTTCCAAAGCTCTGATAACGTCACCCATTTGCTCCTAAACCTACGGAGACTTCCCAGTGCCATCAGTAAACTCTTGTCCTTACAGTAATGCCTCATCTCCTCTCGAGTCGAGTCTCTTCCTTTGCTCCCTCTTGGCTACTCCATGCTTGGGCCCCATGGTTCCTGAAGTTTTTTTTAGTTGCACTAGAATGCTGACCTCTTAGTTGAATAGGAACTAAGCAACCAGCTAATAATCCTGTCTCCTCTTCTGTCTGAAAACAAATTTTCTGTTTGGAAGATTGATCAGGTGGCCTCTGAGAGGGCTGGGTGGAAAAACACAAAAGGCTGGGCCTGTGTTTCAGGAAGCACGTGTTGGCCCTGCAACCTTAGACTTTAGGAAGAAGCGAGAGTAGTGTAGACCAATGCAAGGGCACAGACTTGGCCTAGAATAGTGGTAGTAAACATGCAGAGGGGATGGAAGGGAGGCAGCCTTGGAGGTAAAGTCCCCACACTAAGGAAGAGCAGCTCAGAGGTCCCCACCTGGAGTCAGTCGAAGTGTTGTCCTGTCCCCCACCCCACTACCCAGCCTTGGCATCTGGAGTTCTCACTCAATTCCAGTGACCATCCTAATTCCTGGGGTTGCCATTGTCACTTACAGACCACAGAGATTTGAGCAGAAACCATCAAGCCAGGATTACTTATCTTTAATCTGCATATCTTTTGGAGGTACTTATCTGCCAGCCCTGGCTGAAGACCAGAGCAACCCCGGAGTTGCTCCTGCTGCCTGGGCAACTTCTCCAGCCAAGAAAGAGATGGGAAGAACTCAATGTTATGAAATTCTACTTGGAGCTACAAGTTTGGTAGACATGTCACTTGCATCATAGCATTAAGCATTTCAAACTCAATCTTGCTGAAGTCACCTTTGGCAAGTTACATACACTTTCAGAGCTGCAGTGTCTTCAATTGCAAGTTAGAGATCATTCTTTTTACTTAATGGAATTTCCCTGGTGATTAAGCAAACACACATATGTACACATCGGCATTTAACCCAGAACTACTTTGCACACAGTAGGTACTAGATAAATAATAGCTGCTGTTGCTTCTCTCTCTCTTCATTATTATTATTGTTATTTTATTACTATTATTATCACTATTATCTATGGCCAGCCCTCTTCAGCTGTTTCTTCTACCAACTTAGTCCCCACTGGTTTTTGCAGCCAGAGGTTTTGGGGAATTAGCTTCTTGGCTCTGGAACCATGGGCTGAGGAGCCTGGCATGGGGCTGGGACTCCTTGCTACCGAAATATCCCTCCCAAATTTTTATCCACCACACGAGGATGTGGGACCAGCCTGTTCCGCGTCTCTGCCCCTCCTACCAGTCTGGATGGATGTGGTTTCTTTAATTCCATAGTTGTTAGATTTCATTCAACTCGATTTCTGATGGTTCTGAGTGGTGGCTGTTCTATAATTTAGTTGTAATTTTGATGTGTTTGAAGTGTGTTTTTTAGTTTCCTCCTAGCCTGACACCAGTGCCCTTTTGTCCTTATTGTGTGGAGGACCAGACATATGATGCTGTGACCGAGGAGAACGATGATATCTCAGGCCAAACACACCTGCAAGATGTATTGAGCTGGGGCCGTTGTTGACAAACCAAATTGGTTTTTCTTTTATCTCCCGAAGCTGAGCACCAAAGGGAAGCCAAAGTGCCTCAGGAAGCCCAAGCCCACTGTTCATTTTGGGCTTTGCCTTATCCGAACAGAGCAAGAGGTTGCTCATCATTTCTCAGCTCTGGTCAGAAGCAGTGGGGGCTGTTCCTACATGTAGAAGGCTGGAGGTGATGAGCTGAGGACATGGAGGGGTGAGAATTCAGGCAACGGAAGATCAATGGCTTCCTCTTGATAGTTCCCCCTTGGGAAGAAGCCAGAATGTACTGGATCAAAGAAGCCAGGCAGCTTATGAAGCCTCACATCCCTGAAAGGGGTTGGTGAACTCAAAAGTTTGAAAACATCTGCCTTGAGAGTAATTTTGCCTCCCCACCGGAGCTGACAGGCTTGAGCACTGAAACGGCAGAGCTGCGCAGCTTAATAGAACTCCTTGTTTGGATGCATCATGAAAAATAGATCATGTTCAGGCCCCTCCTTGGACCTATTGAAATTTCCACATTTCTGAGATTACCAATCTGTCTGGAGCTATTATTCCTTGCTCTTTTAGAATGCAAAGCTGTCTCCTGCTGGGGCTTCACTTTGCAGCCACTGAAAACCCAGGGCTTCTGCTGACTTACATGTGTATATGGCCAACTGGCTCCCTCTGTCCTGCTTCCCCCAGGAATGGGCTGGAAGCGTAACTCCAGGTCATTTCATGGTTAGGGGTTTCACAAGAGGAGAAATGAGCTAGCTGTTTCCTGAGATAAGAGAGGGCAATTTTTTTTTCTTTTTTTTTCTTTTTTTTTTTTTACTGTAACTACTCAGAACAGTCCGTGCTAACACAGAGTTTCGTGCTGGGAGAGTAAGAACATTACTGCAATGATGTAGCAGAATCTTTTAAGGATCCTGCCAATGGCTCCTTTTCTGGTGTCACATCTAATCTTCGTTGTGGCCAATGCTTCATGGAGATCAAATACAAGTTTTGATACAGAGGTAGCAAGTTCAGACCCCTTTGGTAATGTAATAACTAGGGATACAAGCCTTTTGTAAGAATAAATATATTCATTGCGAGAGGGGCGGGACCTGCAGTAAACTCATTATCACCCATCTCCAGGAGCAGTGGGTGCCCAGCCCCAGCCAATTGTTACCACACAGAAGTGCAGGCCAGGATGGTTCATCTTCCAATGTTTCATGAGGAGTCACAAGTCCACATGTTTATGGCAAATACATGATTTTTAAATGTCTTTAACTTTTTAAAGTATGTGGAGCACCTTTTGATTCTAGAAAGATGGAACAGACATACTTCGTTCTATTTCTCTCGTTAAGTACAGTTAAAAACATTTGGATCATTTGCATTAGACCGTGAGCTGGAGGGCAGGACTTTTGCATGTCGTTCTAACCCTCTCCGTCCTTACACTGAACTCAGCAGCCACTCAAGTTTCCTTTGCCTGCAACTTATGATAATGAAGGGAAGTTCATATTTAAGAACAAATTGGTAAGTGGACAAGTTTTATGTCCTGAAGACAGTAGATAAAATACTTAAATGGAAGCCTTTCCCATCCCAGACCAACCTACTTAGCTTAAAACCAGTTTATCATTTAAGGCAGCCAAAGGCCACTTTTAGAAATAAGCCCAAAGCAATATAGCACATGTACGTAAAAATGCATAGAGAATACTTGTTGTAGCATTATTTCCACTTAACAAATTGTAAATAATCAAAATGTCAAAGAGGAAATAGTAAAATAGATTATGGCATAGCATAAATGTCATACTAAGTAGCCATAAAAAAAGGAGAAGCAGACCTGCAGACCTTGAAAAAGTTCTACATTAAAAAAATAATGCAAGACATCTAAAATAACCAAAAACACAACTGGCAAAAAATTTTAAAAAAAGAAAGAAAATGCAAGTTTCAGAGTTCAGGTATACTATATAGATAAATAGATACAGATTGAGATACACACATATATATTTTTAATGAAATTTTAAATTGTATTTTAATTTTTATCAATTGATTTTAGAGAACAAGGGGGAGAGAGAAACATTGACGTAAGACAGAAGCATTGATCAGTTGCCTCCCATAAGCACCCCCCCACCCCCCCACCAGGGATTGAAACTGAAACCTAGGCATGTGCCCTGACATGGATAGAACCTGTGGTCTTTTTTGGTGTAAGGGACGATGCTCCAACCAACTGAGCCACCCAGCCAGAGCAAATGCATACACCTTTTTTTAAAAAAAAATACTCACTTGAGGACATTTTTTCATTGCTTTTAGAGAGAGAGGAAGGGAGAGGGAAACATTGATGTGAGAGAGAAACATTGATTTGTTGCCTTGAGTAGGTGACCCAGACCAAGGATCATATGTGCCTGGACAGGGGATTGAACCCACAACCCAGGTATGTGCCCTGACTGGGAATCAAACCCGCAACCTTTTGGTTACAAGACAATGCTCCAACCAACTGAGCCACACTGGCCAGGACTGTATACATCTTTTGAGTCAAGAATTTTACTTCTAGAAAGTTATATTTCAGAGATGGCATATCCATGAGAATTGACATTTTTATAAGGTTATTCAAGGCAGCATTATTTGTAATAGCAAAAAGAATTGAAATTACCTAAAAGTCCATTAATAGGGTTCTGGTGAAATTAATTATGATGCATCCATATAATGGAATCATATGCAATTGTTTATAAAGAATAAAGCAGCTATTTATGTGTTTTTCTCTGAATTGATTATTGTGGTCAAGAAATGCAATGTCTTGATTGGTTTAGGCTTAACTTACAAGATCCTTCCCATTGGGTTGGGGAAATATACTAGACATGTGCCTTTTTTCTATAACTAAGCCTTAACTTGGGCCAGTTTCAGGCCCTTAGTCCCTGTCTTGTACTCTTGCCTGATTTCATCCCAGTGCTTTTTTTAAAAAAATATTTTATTTATTTATTTTTAGAGAGAGGGGAAGGGAGGGAGAAAGAGTGGGAGAGAAACATCGATGTGTGGTTGCCTCTCAGGCACCCCTTACTGGGGATCTGGCCTGCAACCCAGGCATGTGCCCTGACTGCGAATCAAACCAGCGACCCTTTGGTTTGCATGCCGGCTCTCAATCCACTGAGCTACACCCAGTAAGGGCTGTCATCCAGTGCTTTGATCAGCCCTCTTAGAGGCCAGGGTTCATTCATTCATTCCATAAATATTTATTGTGCACTGTCGTGTGCCAGATACTATTCTGGGAACTGGGGGTATAGCAGTGACCAAACAGACAAAATCCTTGCCTTCACAGATCTTACATTCTATAGTTCTCCCTTGGAACTGATCCCCACGGCTGAGCCCCATTTTCTGCTGTTTATACCCACAGCCTATCTGCCCACACGAGAGAAGATCTGCAAAGTATCTGGCTCCGCTCCTGACACCTCATTCAGTACCATCACAGGATGAGGTCAGTTTTTGAAGCTTACAGACTTGGGCAAGTCTTCCCCTATGGCATTTTCTATGAGATCTTGTAAAGACACATCCTTTCTGAGCCCTAACTTCCTTGTCTGTAAAATGGGATGATGACAGCACATTCTTTGTAACGTTGTAAGGACTGAACGGACCGGTGTTTGCGAAGCATGTAGCACCATGCCTGACAAGTGAGGGTTCAGCTCATGGCAGATGTTTCGGTTTTGTATGTCAAAACCAGGAGGCTTGGAAGGGAGAGTGACTCAGCATCTAGGAATTGGGACAAGAGAACAGAAGAGTGTAAAAAAGAAACAGGATGTCAGCAGCAGTCCCTGGAGCACAGGAACTCAGAGCAGCGGGAGAAGTGGCAGATGGTGAGCAGCAGCCCCCCACAGGCTCATCTCTGGCCTGGGGGTCCTTAGAGTGGCAAGCAAAGAGAGGAGAATGCAGCTGGGCTGAGGCAGCGTGCAGGTCTCCGGAATCCGGATGGTGGAAGGACATGGGCTGTGGAAGGCTGGAACAGAGGCAGCCAATTCTGCAGTCGCCAGGACCCCAGATCTACCTGCATCACCGCTTCACCTTCCTCGACTCTGCTACCGTCCCTGCGGTCTCTCCAAGAATCTCACACCATCCGTGATCCATCCTTTCCAACCTCTCCCTCTCAGCTACTATTTTCAGATCAGTATTTGAACATGCTCGAATCCTTCCCTGCTTAAAAACAAACAAGCAAACCAACTCCGAACTCCACATCCCACAATTCTACCCTATCATTTCTCCTTCCCTTCACTGCCAAATTTCACCATCTCCTTCCCACTCCTCAACTCACTCCAGCCTGGCTTCCACCCGCCAAGGCCCTCTGATCCTGCTCATGCGCAGTCACCAATAGCAATAAAAGACTTACTGTGCATCCTGGTGCGGTCCTCCTTATTCTCTGGGCCTCTAGTCTGCAAATGTGACGTTGGAGAGATAGCTGGTTTCCTTGTGCCGTGCAAGAGGGACGCAGGGCCTCACACTGCCTCCCCTATAATTAGAAACAGTATGATGATAAAGAACATCTGCACTGCATTTCATGTCAAAAAAGGGACAGAACTTGTTCCCTGCTCAGAGCCCGTTAGTGTTTCCCAGTCATACTTAGAACCATCCCCAAACTGCTTTGTACGAGGCCTTCCAGGGTCTAGCTCTTGCTCTTGACTCTCCTGAGTCTCATGTACTGCTTCGTGCACTCACCCTTCCTCCTTTCTGTCCCTGCTGGCTCTGGTCAAACACACACAGCTTTTTCTTGCCATTCTTGCCCCGGCACTTTTGCACTTACCGTTTCCTTTGCTCGAAACGTTCTTCCTCTACACGGTCCCACATGGAAGCCACTAGCTACGTGCGACTACTGAAATGTGGTTCCTCTGCACCGGGACCCCTCGGCCCGCCGCAACGGGTACAATGCGCGCAGGTCTCCAGGAATGAGTTCGCACACACTCGCGCAAAAGAGACGGAGAGAGAATTTAAAAATATCTAATTAATGGTTTTGTTAAGTACTGAATACATTTTGAAATGATGATATTTTGGATATGTTAGAAATATAGGCTTGTGATTACTGAATATGTGGATATTTGAAATATATTATTGAAATATATAATTAAAATTAATTTTGAGCCCTGGCTGGTGTAGCTCAGTGGATTGAGTGCGGGCTGGGAACCAAAGGGTCACTGGTTCGATTCCCAGTCAGAGCACATGCCTGGGTTGCAGGCCAGGTCCCCAGTGAGGGCCATGTGAGAGGCAACCATACATTGCTGTTTTCCCTCTCTTTCTCCCTCCCTTCTCCTCTCTCTAAAAATAAATAAAATCTTTAAAAAAATTAATTTTGCTCATTGCCTTTTATTTTTAAAAAATAGACTTTTTTTAAGAGCAGTTTTATGTTCACAGCAAAACTGAATGGAAAATACAGAGTTCCTAACCCTGGCTGGTGTGGCTCAGTGGATTGAGTGCAGGCCTGCGAACCAAACGGTCGCTGGTTCGATTCCCATTCAGGGAACATGCCTGGGTTGCAGACCAGGTTCCCAGTTTGGAGTGTGCAAGAGGTAACCCCACATTGATGTCTCTCTCCCTGTCTTTCTCCCTCCTTTCCCCTTGCTCTAAAAATAAATAAATAAAATCTTAAAAAAAGAAAGAAAACACTGAGTTCCCATATACCTCTTCCTGCCTCCCATAAATTCACACCTTCTCTGCTATCAACATCCCACTCCACCGCGGTACATCTGTTACCATCGATGAACCTATACTAATACATCATTATCATTCAAAGTCCATGGTTCGTATTAAGGTTCACTTTTAGTGTTGTACATTCTCTGGGTGTTGACAAATGTGTAATAGGGGGACATGTATTTACCATGCAGAATAATTTCAGTGCCTTAAAAATTCTCTGTGCTCTGCCCTGGCTGGTATAGCTCAGTGGATTGAGCGGGGACTGCGAACCAAAGGGTCGCTGGTTGGATTCCCAGTCAGGGCACATGCCTGGGTTGCAGGCCAGGTCCCTAGTAGGGGCCAAGTGAGAGGAAACCACACATTGCTGTTTCCCTCCCACTCTTTCTCCCTCCCTCCCCCTCTCTCTAAAAAATAAATAAATTAAGCCTTTAAAAAATATATAAAATAAAATGTGGCTACTAGGAAATTGAAAGTCCCACATGTGGCTTGCACCCCATATCTGTTGGACATCATTGCTCGAGACGTCCAGAGCTCTTTCTTCCTCCATTCATGTGTCTGCTCAGATATCACCCCCTCAGCGAAGCTGTCCTTGACCACCCGACCCTGTTCAAATAGCTGCTCCCACTGTCATGCTTCCCTTTCTACTTTATTCTTCTTCCTATTCCTTCTTCCACGTTAATAACTGCTCTACACTGAAAATTTAGTTATTAATTTGTCTGTCTCCCCTATTAGACTAAGTTTTATGAGAGGAGATACTTCTGTTTTGCTTATTGCTATATCCTCAACTCCTCAAAGAGTACCTGGGGCATAGTAGGCTCCCAATAAGTATTTGTTTAATTAATTAATTAACTTGAACACCACTAAATCCAAAGGTCTCTGGAGCCGAGTCATTGGAACAATAATAATGACAATGATGATGACAACAAAACAAAAAGAGTCAGCAAAAGTGTGTCTCCTGGTAACTCTCTTGGGAGTAAGGAATCTTCTTTTCCAGTCTTCTTCCTGTCTCTCTGGTCCCGTGTTCATGCCAAAACCGGTCCCCATAGCCAGAGGAAAAGCTCATCATTGACTGCCTTGGGCAATGTCATTTTCATTCCTTTCTTCTTTTTTTAAAGATTTTATTTATTTTATTTTTAGACAGAAGGGAATGGAGGGAGAAAGAGAGGGAGAGAAACATCAATGTGTGGCTGCCTCTCACGTGACCCTCACTGGGAATCGAACTGGCGACCCCTTGGTTCACAGCCTGTGCTCGGTCCACTGAGCTACACCAGCCAGGGCTCATTCCTTTCTTTTTTTAAAAAAATTATTTTATTGTCATTCAATTACAGTTGTCTGCATTTACCCCTCACCAATACCCCCCACCCCAGCCATCCCCACCTCCCTCCCTTGCTTCCACTCCCCTCCTTGGTTTTGTCCACGTGACCTTTACAGTTGTTCCTGAAAACCCTTCATTCCTTTCTATGCTCTACTTTTCAACCACTTCCCTCTTGTTGCAAGTCGGTTCTCTGTTGTCCTATGACACTCTCCTAGTCTTCCTTCTACCTCTCTCAGTTCTTCTCTCCCACCAACCCCTTAACTGTCGATATAGCTCAGGGCTCTGTCCTCTTCTCTCCTCACTCTTTGCACTTTCTCTGGGTGAGCTCAACATGGATCCACTTTCTATCCTTAGGCAGACAACCCCCAGATCCATTTTCAGCCCTGGACTTTTTCCTGAGCTCCAGACCTAGATATCTCCACTGGATAGTCCAAGGGCACTTTGAAGGGAGCATGTCTAGAAATGAACACAGCATCTTTCCCCCAAACCTGTCCCTCCTTCTATAGAACCTTAGAGAATGACACCATTAATCTGCCTGAGACAGAAATCTGGAAATCATTCTTGGCAACACTTCTTCATGTGTAACTCACATCCAATTCATTCTTAAGTCCTGTTGGCGATCTTCTAAATACCTTTGACTCTATGTGCTTCTCCCCATCATCATCACAATCGCTCTTGCCCAAGACCTTGCTCAATCCTGGGAGGACACGTTTACATGTTTTCTAACTGGCACCTGTTCGTGGCTTTCCCACACTCAGTTTAGCCTCCTTGTAGTTTATTCTCTCAGAACCCAGAGTGAGTGTTTCTAGAATGCGTATTGGATTAAGTCCCTTCCCTGTTTAAAGTGTTAGCATGGCGCCCCGGCTGGTATGGCTTGATGGGCCAAGTGCTGGCCTATGAACCAAAAAGTCGCATGCCTGGGTTGCAGGCCAGGTTCCCAGCAGAGGCAGCTGATCAATGTTCCTCTCACACATTGATGTTTCTGCCACTTAAAATAACATAGAACAGACTGACAGATCTCAGAAGAGAGGGGTGTAGGGAGGACTGGAATAAATTAGCCAAAGAACATAGAACATGTATACATATATGCATAGTCCCTGGAACAGAAAACATTGGGGCGAAGCACAGGGGAGCAGTGAGGGCTGGGTGGAGGGGGGGGAAAAGGGCAAGGCGAAATGGGGGACATCTGTAATAGTGTCAACAATTTAAAAAAAATAACATACATGGAACTGGAGGGCATTATACTAAGTGAAATAAGCCAGACAGAAAAAACACAAATACCACACGGTATCACGTATATGTAGAATCTTAAAAAAAAAACAAACAAAAGTCAAACTCATAGAAACAGAGAGTAGAAAAGCAATTGCCAGGAGCAGGGGCGTGGAGATAATAGGAAGAGGCTGATAAAAGGGTACAAACTTGCAGCTGTAAGGTGAATTAGGTCTCAAAATCTAAGGTAGAACATTGTGACTATAGTTGATATCACTGTGTTGTACAATTGAAATCTGATAAGAGAGAAGAACTTAAATGTTCTCACACAAAAAAAGGGGGGGTTATATATGTGAAGTGATAGGTGTATTAATTAACTATATGGGGAGGATTCTTTTACAAGGTATACATACATCAAATCACCATGATATGCACTATAAATATCTTACAATTTTATTTATCAAGTATACCTCAATAAAGCTGGGGGGAAAAACCCTTCAACAGCTTCATGTGGCACTTGGGAGAGAACCTGAAACCCAACATTCTCCATTATCTCTCCTATGTTTCCAGCCCCATTGTGGCCAGCTCACCCACTAGCACTCTTCATGCCAGCTATTCTGAACTTCTTTCAATCTCTCAAGCCTCCCATACTTGCAACTTCAGGTCTTTGTTCATACCGATCTCTATGCTGGTCTCTTCCTCTGCTGTCCTCAACTCATTGATTGATTAATTGATTTATTCACTCATTTAAGCTTTCATTCATTCATTCATTCATTCATTCACCTACTCTCCACCGAAAGCCTCCCATGTACCAAGCACTGTAGGGAGAGAACAGTGAAGAGCAGAAATAGGGCCCTCGCTCTCATGAAGCGTCCGGGTGGGGGGAGACAGGAAACAGACAAGTAAACACATAAGCAAGAGGATGACAAAGTAGAAATATGATGAAGAAAATAAAACAAGGTTTAAAGGAGGTGGCCACTTTAGATAGGTGGTTAAAACAGGCCTCTCCGAGAAGATGACTTTTAAGCTGAGTCTTGGATGATAAAAAGGACACCAGTGATGCTAAGATTTTAGGGAGGGGCATTTCAGGCAGTCAGAACAGCTTTGCAAAGCCCTAAAATGGGAATGAGATTAGCTTATTAGAAGAACAAAAAAAAGGTCTGATTTACCGGAATCCAGTGACCAAAGGGTGTTGAGATTAGGTCCAAGCAAGGGCCAGATCATGCGAAGTATTATGGACTATTATAAAGGGTTCGTGTTTTATTCTAAGGACAAATTAGAATTGTGTGTGAGGTGACATGCTTTAAAAAAATTCACTCTTGCCCTGACCAGCATGGCTCAGTTGGTTGAGCATCGTCCCGCAAAGCAAAAGTTCACTGGTTTGATTCTCAGTCAAGACACGTGCCTGGGTTGCAGGCCCAGTCCCCCCTGGGTGGGGCACGTGCAAGAAGAAACCAAATGACATTTTTCTCACACATCGATGTTTCTCTCCTTCTCTTTCTTTCTCCCTTCCCCTCTCTCTAAAAAATAAATAAATAAAATCTTTAAAAAAATTAAACAAATAAAACGATTCACTCTCGGCTGCTTCATGGATTGAAATGGAATGGGAGCAAGCATGGAAACAGGGAGACCATTCAGAAGGCTATTTGCAGGTGTCTAGGTGAGCGATGAATTAAGGTAGAAATAGAAAAATGGAAGAAATGGGTGAATTCAGGATACATTACAGAGGTAGTTTGCCTGACCTTGCTGGTGGGGATGAGGGGGCTGAAAGGAAAACAAATCAAGAGTAACTACGAGATCTTTGACTTGAATAAATGGGTAGGTAGTGGGGCCATTTTCTGAGCTGGCCAAGACTGGGAGAGGGGAGTTTTGTGGACAGTGGATAGCAGATATCAAGAGTTCTACGTGCCATGAAAAAGGTGATTGTGTCACTAATGACCAGAGAAATGCAAACTAAAATCACAATGAGCTATCACCTCCTACCTATCAGAATGGCTATCATCAATAATCAACAAACAATAAGTATTAGCAAAGATATGGAGAAAAGGGAACCTTCATGCTTGGTTGGTGAGCATGCAGACTGGTATAGCCACTATGGAAAACAGTATGGTGGTTCCTCAAAAAAATAAAATAAAAATTCTACTTCTGGATATAAATCTGACCAAAACACTCATTTAAAAAGATATATGCACCCCTGTGTTCATTGCATCATGACTTACAATAGCCAAGAAAGATATGGAAGCAACCCCAGTGCCCATCAATAGACAAGTGAATAAAGAAGATGGGGCACACACAGCGTGAGGCCAAAGTAGGTTTACAGTTGTGAGTACACAGAACCCAGAGTTTATCCTTGTATGATTACTTATTAATTATATTATTTTCCACATGAACAACTGTAAACCTACTTTCGCCCCGACCTATATATACAATGGAGTATTATTCGGCCATAAAAAAGAATGAAATCTTACCATTTGTTACTGCATGGATAAACAGAGATGGCATTATGTTAAGTGAAATAAGTCGGACAGAGAAAGACAAATACCACGATTTCACTTATATGTGGAACCTAAAGAACAAAGTAAATGAACAAACAAAACAGAAATAGATTCGTAAATACAGAAAACAGACTGATGGTTGCCAGATGGGAGCGGGGTTGAGGGGCTGGGGGAGTGCAAATTAGTGGTGACAAAATAGTCATGGGAATGTAAAGTACAGCATAGGGAATACAGCCACTAATACTGTAATAACTGTATATGGTGTCAGGTAGGTACTAGAATTATTTGGGGGATCACTCTGTAACTTATGTAACTGTCTAGCTAATATCTATACACCTGAGACTAAAATAAAATATCATTGAATGTCAACTGCAATTGAAACATGAAATAAATAAAAAAAAGAGCTCTATATGGGACATTGTGCACGTGAAATGCCCATTAGACATCCAGGTGGGAATGGGGATGTCATGGATATGAGTCTGGAGCTGGGAGGAGAGAGCGACACACGCAATACAAATCTGGATGTCATCAGTGTGCAGATGGGAGAAATCGATTAGAGAAAGTTCCAAGGGAAAATGTTCTAGGCAGAGCTTAGGAATTTTAAAGGTCCCTCTCAGCTGGGGGATTCCATGCTATTTCTTCTGTTCAAATAGTTTTACCTTCACAGGGCTCCAGCCCCTAGCCATGCTCACGTTCACGTTCACCTTCTCTGATCCCAGAGGGTACAGAGGAACAAGTTGGGATAGGGGACAATAGTGGGAGGGAAAGCCAGTATGGAAGAGTAAAGTTTTTCCATGAAGACAGAGGACTGAAAGAGTTGCTATTTAAGCGAAGACCTGAAAAAACAGGATGAAGGGCCTGGTAAACTCCTGGCCTTAGGCTTCTCAGGGAGTGTCCTTTTTCTGTGCTCCCTCCCAGGGTATCTTGTACTTTTCCCCTCTCAGAACAAATCAGCTAAAGTATGATTGCCCTTTTGCTTGTCTATCTCCCGCCTAGACTGTGAGCAGCATGAGGACCGGGGCCATATCTGTCTGATTCCTTTTTTGAACCAGCAGCACAAACCTCTGTGCTTGGCGCTGAGTTGATGCTGAGTCAGTGCTTGCTGAATGGTTAGAGAGTGAGTGTCATTCCGATGTGGCAGAAAGCTCAGGGCCCAAGCAGCAGTCTGAGGCCAAGTTCAGGACTCCAAATAGGCACATGGGTAAGAACTTGTTTAGGCACCCCTTCAAGGAGAGAATTGTGCTTTTAGGTGTTTGGGGTGTGAGGTGCCCTAGTTCCAAGGTCACTGACATCTGGAGGGAACTAGTAGAGGCCTTCAGTTAGTGAAGTGGGTGGTGGGGGGAGGGGAGGGCGGGTAGTAGAGGGGAATTCTTCTGAGACCCAGAGGACATGGTAGAAGGGAATGATTTTTAAGTGCCTACCCCTTTAACCATCCTGCAAATCCTCAAGGACAAAGATCCTATCAGAACCCAGAACTGCCCCCAGCACATAGTACTCCTCAATAAAAAGATTGCTGAAATGAATCGAAGCCCAGTACCCCAAGGTTACTGGCTGGCTGCCAGTTGCAAAAAGCTTGGCACATCTTACCAGCTGCCCAATCCCAGGGCAGCACTGCAGGAACTAGAATCTCAGGGAGACATGGTTGAATGTCCTAAGTCTGGAAGCTTCCGGAAGCTCCACCCTCTCACAGCCCACAGCATGAATAATTCAGGACAGGATTGGAGGTCAGATGTGGGAAGGACATTGAGGTTGGAAGAGAGAGATGACTTTAGATACTCTCTAGTCAGAGAGGCTGGGACTTCAGGCCTCCTCGGTGACTGGCAGCCCTTCCCCATGAGTTCTCCCCAGCTGGCCAGTCTGCCAAGGCCCTGCCCACAGACCCCAGCAGCTATGGTACTCAGTTTCATACCTAGGCTCCCCACACTCTTGCCCTGTTTTCAGCTTGTCTTCCCCCTTGGCACCCGTGGGCTCCTCTCACCAGGGAAGGGCTTTTGCACTCATTTCTTAGCTGAGAATGGTTCCTTCATTGCCTTTTCAGCTTTCTTTCTTCACAGGAACTTTAGGGTCAGGTTGCAGAATTCTCCTAGGCCGAAGCCTCTGCAGGCTTCTGTGGAGCCATGTCCCACAGATTGACCGCCACTACCGGCTTCTGTACAGTTTAGGTTACAACTATGGACCCCTGACCTTTCTCTGGGAGTTTCAGAGATACCTCTGGTCCAAGGAAAAGAACCCTCTGCTGAGTCAAAGAACTTGGGTTCTTTGCTTTGGCTTCAGACGGTGAGAGTGGCAATTATAGCATGAGGTTTGGAGACAGGCCTGGGCTCTAACCCAAGACTCAACACTAGTTTGCTTTGTGGGCTTCAATAAATCATTTAACCTCTCGGTCTCTGTCTCCTTATTTGTAAGACGAGGATAACAACGCATTTACTTCACAAAGTTATGCATAAGATTTAACCAGATAATATATACAAAATGCCCAGGGCATTGCCTAATGCTCATTAGGAATTTGGTAAATGGTAGTTCCTTCTCCTTATTTAATGTGGGAGAATGCATGCAAACACAGGTTTCGTTGGGTGGAAATCATACCGTCCCATTTCTTCTGTCCCCTCCTGGGATCAGAGCTTCATTACCTTTTGCTGGGACCTTTGTAATAGTCTCACCCACACCCAGCTTGTACCTATCCTTGGATTAGCCTTATTTTCTGTTGTTTTTTAAAAATTGTTATTTATTTATTTTCAGAGAGAGGGGAAGGAAAGAGAGAGAAAGAAAGGGAGAGAAACATCAGTGTGTGGTTGCTTCTTATGTGACCCCCACTGGGGACCTGGCCTACAACCCAGGCATGTGCCCTGACTGGGAATCAAACCTGCGACCCTTTGGTTCCCAGCCTGCGCTCAATCCACTGAGCTACACCAGCCAGGACTTTTCTGTTTTCCTGGTTGTTCATAACCATATAATTTATTTTTTTAATTTTTATTTATTGATTTTGAGAGAGAAAGAAAGGAGAGAGAGAGAGAGGGACATTGATTTGTTCTATTTATTTATGCATTCATTGGTTGCTTCTGGTAAGTACCCTGACTGGGGATCAAACCTGCAACCTTGGCATATCATAATGATGCTCTAACCAACTGAGCTACCTGGCCAGGACACAACCATATAATTTAGACTTTCTTATTTTGAAGTTCAAGGACCTGTGTAAGTTGGTCCAACCCACATTTTCCCAACAGTCACAGTGAAAAAAGGAACACAGGGTGCTAAGTGTGAAGACATGGATTCCAGTCCTGGATTGGCTACTTTCTTCCTAGATGACTGAGTAAATCATCTAACCTCAGTTTCTACAGTCAGAAACTGAAGCTCATAATACTGTCTCATGGGATGCATTATGATTTATATCTAACCTCTATCTTTGCTGCTAAGTCCAGTGGAGTCAATGGGTAGGGACCAAATGCACCTTGCTCATCATTGTATCCTTAGCATGGAGCACAGGGTCTGGCACGTAGTAGATATTCAGTATTTGTGGAATGAACGATGAATGGTGTTGTGAGGATGAGATATGGTATGACCAGGTAAGGCACTGTCAGGACCTCAGGAGGCAGGCCCAAATAGTAGCTGTTGCTATGCAGGTTACTAGTGGGGCGACTTTAGGCAAATATCCTCCCTTCTGTGGACATGTTCCCTTGTCTGTACTACGAGAGAATTGAAGGCGCTCCTGGCTCTTATTTCCTCTATTACTAGGCACAACATGCATAAGGAAGTCAATTAATGTTTTCTCAGTGGATGAAGGCTTTTCCAAGATTGGTGCTGTCTAAGCGAGAGGCTGAGTTCCTTCGTGGGGCCTGGTTCCTCTCTGCCCTTTACTCCAAGGGGAAGATGGGGCCTCCTTCTGGTCCCTCCAGTTCCCGGAGCCAGGCGGGTATGTGGACACAGGCAGGGCGCTCTCTGGGAGCAAGGGCAGGAGGTCCAGGAGAGGGTGCGGAATGTGGGTTTAGGGCAAAAGAGGGGCAGACATGGGCACTGGCTGTTGCAGAACCGGGTCCTGGGCTGAGAGACAGCCCTGCAGCCTGGGAGGGCGACTCCCGGACCGGCGCTGAGGAGCTTCAAGGGGGCGGGCCGGCGAGCCAGGCCAGGGTCAGCTAGCGGCCGCGGGGCCCGCGCGGAGTGGGCGCCAGAGCAGAAGGCGGGGAATGTGGGGGTGTGAGTTGGCCCGGGGACACCGGCGGCCGCAGGGGAGGAGTTGTGGGGAGAGGGACCGAGAGATAGGGCTCGGGGACTGCAAGAGGACGGGGGTCAGTGCTGAGGGGGTGCGGGGCGACGGTCTGGCAGGGGCGCGCGGAGAGCTCGGAGGCGGCCGCGGGTGGGGTGCAGGGCGAGGGGAGCGCGCGCATCGGGGGGCGGGGGGCGGCGTCGGCGCCGGGGGTGGGGGAGCGGGTTGGGCGGCTGCGCCGGCTCTGCTTCAGCCGCTGCCGCTAGGGCGCGGGGGGCGGGGGGCTCGGCGCCTGAGCTCGGCCATTGTGGGAGCTGCTCCCCTCGGCTCCGCTGCGCTCCCCTCCACTGCGCTACAGCCCCGGGCGCGCCCCACCGCCGCCGTCTCAGCCACCGCCTTTGCTTCTGTCGCCGGCCGGTCTTCCCCTTCTCCGGCTCCCAGGGTAAGGCGCGGGCGCAGGGCTGGATGCCGGCTCCTGTTTGATTGCACCGGGTGCGCGGCGGCGGCGGGGCGCGTGCTTGATTGCGCGGGGCGGCCGCGCCCGAGCCCGGGTAGCCGGCGGCAGCGGAAAAGCGCGTTGACAGGAGCGGGCGTCGCAGCAGTCACGGCCTCGCACCTGCAGCTCGGGTGGCCGGCGCCGGGTAGCGCCGAGCGCTTCGAGCTGGGGTTTCCCTTTGGCGGGCATTGCCGGGGGCCACAGGGAGGCGTGTTCTTCGGGAAAATGGGACACCAAGCCCACCCTGGCCGGGAAAGAGACCTGCGGGAACGGGCCGGGTCGGGAGGGGAAGGTCGCTTCCTGGTCCCAGGTCTCCGCCGCTGGTCCCGGCGTCCGCTGGGTCCCCAGTTGCGCGTCCGCGTGGCGCGTCCTCGCTCTTTGTCATCCGCGCGCGGCGGGAACGCGGACCCACCCGCGTCGTCTCTGGCTCGCGGCGCACCCCTTTTCGCGTCGTGGAGAAGGAGGAGCGGGTGAGGTGGGGGGGGGGAGGGCCGCAGCGGGAAAGCTCCAGGTGAGGTGCAGGTCTCGGACACGGCCTCGGGATTTCGGAGTGGGCTGGGGGCGTGGGCGCGCGCCCTTGCGAGTCCGGGATTGATGGAGTGACTCAAGTGACCGAGGCGGTGGGGCGAGAACCCCGAGGTCAAACAGGTGTTTGTGGGGGTCGAGAGACTGATGGGGTAGAGCCGGGGAGGGGCGGTTTCTCAGGGAGGAGGCCTTGGATGAGCGGGCCTTTGTAGTCAAAAGGGCGTCTTGGGGAGGAATGGGCGGACATGGGATAAAGCAGGTGGTCTGCGAGGAGGGGCGTTTCCTGGCCAGCGCTGAGGGTAAGGATGGAAGCCCGACCTGTTTCCGCGCGGTGGGGGCAGTCACTTGAGCACCTGACCTGCTATGAGAGGTGGGAGGTGGCACCAGAAGGTATTTGGGGGGAGGGGTAAATGCTAGGATAAAGGGCAAAGATGTGCCAGGACCTGGGGGCCTTTCTCTTCTGCCTTCTGTGGCTGGATTCCTTTTCTGCGTTCCGTGGGAAGAGGGCCCAAATGCTACTGGCACAGGAGGTGCCCTGGCACGGCTGTTCTGCCTGCCCGAGGCTGCCTAGAGGCCTCCTGCACTGTTGGATGTTTCTTTTGTTATCTGTTTGCATTCCGTGCCTATGGTGGGGTTCTGCCAATGACCCAGGAGGCTGCTTCTACCCCTTGCTACTGCCAGACTGAGATTCCCGGAATGCAGGAGGACTCATGGTGTCCAGTCGTTTAGGCCACCTACCTGACTCCATACAGCTCTGTGTGCAAGTGTTTCCCATAAGGGAAAGTCCTTGGTCTCCAGCCCTCCATGGACCCTAGAGCTACAGTGAGAGCTGGTTATTTGGGCTGAATATGGGGCCTGCAGGGAGGCTGATAGCTAAAGGCATGCACCATCCGGGCTCTGTTGGGGCCGTTGGGGTGGTGGGCCATGTGTAGCAGATGGTTCTGGGAAGTGGGTTTGGCTTGGTTGAGGGAAGGCTGCCCAGTCTGGCTGGTG
Source organism: Micronycteris hirsuta (assembly GCA_004026765.1). Taxonomy (NCBI): domain Eukaryota; kingdom Metazoa; phylum Chordata; class Mammalia; order Chiroptera; family Phyllostomidae; genus Micronycteris; species Micronycteris hirsuta. The sequence continues at coordinate 39,258 of PVJI01004224.1, read as the reverse complement.
GAGCCCAGCTGGCCCCAGAATGATTGTTTCCTCTCAGATTGCTCCACTAGCTAAACTGACCAGAAACACTGACTTCTGTGCCACCTCCCCCACTCCCCATGCTGTGCCTCTCGTTCCTACAGCCCTGGTAATAAGCAAATGGACATTTTATCTAATGCCTGTTGTGTTCCATGCATGGTGCCAGCCAGTTTTACATTTGCCAGTTTCACGGTGTTTTTTACAGTATCCTCTAAAGTGAAATATTACCCCATTTTGCAGATGAGAAAACTGAGTCTGAGAGAGGTGAAGTGACTTGTCCCAGATCAAACCAATTGTAAGTGGCCAAACCAGAATTTGTACCTAGGTCTGTCTTGCTTCAAGTTTAGAACTTTTTCTAATATATCTGCCAGAGAGAGAATGGGAGGAATGAAGAATTTCTGCCTATTATAGCTCATGCCTGCTATTGAGATCTTGCTTTAGCTTTTTGAAAATACTTCCCATCTGTTGCCCTATTTTATACTTATAACATTCCTGGACATGTAAGTAGAACAAGAATGTAATAATAGATGCTATTTATTGAGTAGTTATTGGACACTGGGCACTGTTAAGTGCTCTACCTGGTTTTTTTTTAGAATTTTATTTATTTATTTTTAGAGAGAGGGGAAGGGAGAGAGAAAGAAAGGAAGAGAAACATCAATATGTGGTTGCCTCTTGCATGCCCCCTAGTGGGGACCCAGGCATGTGCCCTGACTGGGAATTGAACCGGTGACCCTTTGCATTGCAGTTTGCACTCAGTCCACTGAGCCACACCAGCCAGGGCCCTGCAAGATCTCATTTATTCTTTGCAAATAACCCTGTCAAGTTAGGATCTATCATCCGCATTTTATAGATGAGGATGCTGAGGCTCAAAGAGGTTAAATGGTTTCCCCAGGGTCCCACAGCTAGTAAGTGGTGAGGTAGAATTTAATCCACATCTTCCTGTTGTGGGACCTGTTAGCTTACTCCAAATGTACCAAGTAACAATCATATTGGTTACTCGTAATAGGAGCTGCCTTTCACACAGTGTTTTAAGATTTATAGGCATCTTCACACATATTACCTCATTTGATTTCCCCTAAATCTGTGAATTACTATGACCATTTATTGCCATCATTCCCATTTTCCAGATGAAGAAACTGAGGTTTAGAAAGACAGAATCAGTGGCAGAACCAAAACTAGAACCTCTCTGCCTCCTAAGCCCCAGCGTTCCTTATGTGACCCCTTCGGTCTGTTAACAATGCACCCCTCTCTCCTCCAGACCCCTTCTCCCTGGGCCCCAGGGCCCTCCTGCTGCAGCCCCTACCTGGGCGATGTCTTCCTCGGACGAAGAAACGCTCAGTGAGCGGTCATGCCGAAGCGAACGGTCGTGTCGGAGCGAGCGGTCTTACAGGAGCGAGCGGTCAGGGAGCCTGTCTCCCTGTCCCCCAGGGGACACCTTACCCTGGAACCTGCCACTGCATGAGCAGAAAAAGCGGAAAAGCCAGGATTCCGTGTTGGACCCTGCGGAGCGTGCTGTGGTCAGAGTCGCTGGTAAGAGACGCCCGGAGTGAGCTGTGGGTGCTTGGGGAGAATGAGCCGGTGTGCCCTGGCTGGGCGAGCAGTGGAGGGATCTGACCCACGGCTCTCCGGCAAGCCAGCTGGCATCAAATTTGTTACCATAACTATTGAAAAGATGATGAAATACCATTAAAGATAAATTTGAAAGAGGAAAATCTGCCACCCCAATCCTTCTATGCAAACCTTTTTCATTTTTGCAACTTCTTCCCAGCTTTTGTCTCCATGTAGTTTATGTCTTCCATGCAGTGGCCATCATGGCTTACAGACTATTCCAGATCTGACTTTTCCCCTTACTTTTCTATCAGTAAGATTTTCCATATTACAGCTTAGGTTCATAGTTACCATTTTTAAAGGCTGTGTAATATTTCATGATTTTAAAAATCTTACTCATTTTTCACTTTTTTGCCATAATAGGCAATGCTTCAGTGAACATCTTTTTTTTTAATTTTTTTTAAGATTTTATTTATTTAAGTTTAGAGAGAGGAGAAGGGAGGGAGAAACAGAGGGAGAGGAACACTGGTGTGTGAGAGAGATGTTGATTGGTTGCCTCTCGCGTGCCCCCAACTGGGGACCTGGCCCACAAACCTGGCGTGTGCCCTGACTGGGAATCGAACTGGCAATCTTTTGGTTCACAGGCTGGCACTCGGTCCACTGAGCCACACCAGCCAGGGCTGCAGTGAACATCCTTATGATTAATAACGCTTGACCTCTGTTGAGTCATTTCCCTGGACTAAAGTCGTTAGAGAGAGCAGTTTCACTCCCACTGCTTTCTAAAAGTGTGGACACACTTACCCATTTCACAGTGCAAGGGCTGGGGCTGCCTCCTTCCGTGGTGGGCATCTCCTTTGCCAAGCAGCAGAGCAGTGCAGTGCAGTGCAGTGGTTATGAGCGCAGGTTTTGGAGTCAGAGAGGCAAGTGCTAGAGGGTAGCCCTGCTCCTGACCAGCTGAGTGACTCTGGACGAGGCTCCTGTCCTGGCTGAGCCTCGCTTTCCCCATCTTCAATGCTTCCTGTGCAGGGCTGCCTTGAGGATTAGAGCAGATAATGTATGTAAAGCTCTTAGCATGTTTTTTGGCTCAGTGAAGAAGAACTTGATGAAGGGCTGTCTCTGCTGCTTCCAGAGCTGCTTCTGTGGGTTGCACTCAGCATCTCAGCAGGCATTGGTGCCAGAGTGCGGACAGAAAGACAGACAAAGCAGTGCCTGCAGCTAATTCAGCAACATGACTCACTTTCATTCCATCACTGAGACCTGGCCTGCTTTTGTGTCTCTCACATAATGCTCCTGTCTCCTTCTGCTTTATCATCCCTTGCCTGGACATGCCACCCACCATCTAATAATTCTTCCAGGCTTGCCCTCCTTCCTCCACATGACTAACACGGTGTATTATTTTGAAATGCAAACCCGATTCTGTTACTCAGCTGCTTATAAACCTTCTTTGGCTTATGATTGCCTGTGAAACGAAGGCTACAGCGCAAAGACCCGTTAACATCAGGCCCTATTTTCCTCTCCAGCTTCACCTGGTTCCCCCAACCACCCTGCCACGTTGAACTGTGCCTTGACCCCAGACATGTGCATCTTGCAGGTTCAGACTCCCATGGTCTCACTTCTCTGCAAGGTGCTGGGAGACCGCCCCCTCCTTTAAGTGCCACCTCCCCTGTTCCTAATGCCCCAGTGGTATCCAGAGCTCCCTCCTCCGCTCTCGTATTCACACTTTTCTCTCCTCTGCTCCCTCGCACAGCATAGCAGTTATCCCACGGGGTGCCTGCCACTCCCTCTGGACTGTGTCTTGTTTTTACCCCAGCTGCTTGCACAGGACCTTGTGCATGTTGGAGATCATTGAATGACTGAATGAATGCAAGGAGTGTTTAGGGGAGAATATGTGATAGATTGTGATCCAGGAATAGGCAGTGGGTTGTAATGGCAAGTTAGACATTCTGTGGGCTCCAGTAGTCAGGGAGGGATTTTAGAGGGGGTGAGCTGCAAGGCAGGAGACCTGGAAGACAGGCTGGAGAGTTTGAACTCCTTCTGGTGGGCAGTAGGGGGCCCTGGGAGGAAGGACTCTTTGTTCCTTCTCAAGGCCTTTGGGTCTGTGGCATCAGCCAGTGGCTAGAGTTTTCAGAGCTGTCGGTAGGGTGCAGGGAGGCCTTTACTAGTTCCCAGCCTTAAAGGGCCACGGCCACGACTGAGGGGCCTCTGGACTCACAAACCCCTCGTTCTCCAGAAGGTGTCAGAGTGGAAGCCTCCTCCTCCCTTTCTTGTACCCTCTAGCCCCCTCCACCACCACCATGCACACTTACAGATTTGTTTGTGATGACTTCCTCTTCCAGTCTTCTCTGAGGAGCCCTACAGGATGATTTGCTTGCTGTTTAACATTCTGAGTGTAGAACAGAAGTGGAGTGGACTCAGGGGGTTTAATGCCCAGGCAAAGCCCCTAAGGATGCTGTCGGGTCAACTGAGCAAAGGGGTGGGAGGCGCTGTGCTGTGTTCCAACATCTGTGCTGATCTTCTTTACATCCTGACACTGCCAGTGACTGTCTTGAGGAGGGGGCTGGGCCAGAGAGGCTGAAAATGGGAGGCTGCCATGGTTAAAAATAACTCGTGCGGTGCATCTGGGTGTGTTTCCTTAGTAGGAGAGAAGAGAGGCAGCAGAGGAGGCGGGACTGCTACTTCAGGGCCTGGCTGCGATCTTCCTATGATCTTAGAACATCGTGGGGGTTCTAGTAATTAAACAAGCAGCCTTACTCTGCAGGGAATCTTTCCTTTGAGGAGCAGGAGAGGCATGTCCCGGAGACCCTAGGCGCTTTGAGACTCGCTGAAGCTAGAACTTTCATTCTGGGAGAAAAGGAAGACAGCCTTACACTAGAAGCCGGCTGTGGCCTGTGCAGCTTTCTCCTCTTCGTGGGTATGGGTTAGGAAGACAAGTGGGGGTGTCTGAATCAGTCTCACCAAACAGAGACCTCCCCCATCCCTGACCCCATCGGTGTCCTGAGCTGGTCTCAGGGCTTCTCATATGCTTGAGATGCCTGATGGGGATCCCCTGCTGATCACACATGTCAGAGTGGAAGGCAAGTCAGGGCTGAGAAAGCTGCTGATCTCAGTGTACAAAGTCAAAATAGGTTTGAGGGACTCCATGCATGCTGTAAGTTGATTCTTCCCACCCTAATCCTTTCCCTCCATTTTCTCTCTCTTCTTCAAGATTTTATTTATTTATTTTTAGACAGAGGGGAAGGGAGGGAGAAAGAGAGTGAGTGAGAGAAACATCAGTGTGTGGTTGCCTCTTGCACACTACGTGCTGGGGAACCTGGCCTGCAACTGAGGCACGTGCCCTGACTGGGAATTGAACCAGTGACCCTTTGGTTTGCAGGCTGGCGCTCAATCCACTGAGCCACACCAGCTGGGGCCTCTCTCTCTTCTTTGCCAGCCCTATTTTCAACTCCCTCATCTCAGCCACATTGAAACAGAATAGTCATTAATGTGAATGCCTTGTTTCTGTTGATCAGTGTTATGGTTTACATAGAGATTTCATAATAACTCTGTGTTAGTTAGGCCACGTGTTAGGATCTGAGGCCTAGAGGGTTTAGGGATTGCCTGTAGTCACACAGACTGGTAGACCCAGATCTCCTAACTCCAGGTGTAGTGCTATTTTCATTTCCTTAGGCAATACCTGGCAACCAGGCCAGCCTGAATTATCTGCAGGTGACATTATAACTAGTTGACTTTGGCCCTGGCTGGATAGCTCAGTTGATTAGGACATTGTCACGATACACCAAGGTTGCAGGTTCAACCCCTGGTCAAAGCACATTCAAAACTCAACCAATGAGTGCATAAATAAGTGGAACAACAAATGGATCTCTCTACCTTTCCCTCTCTCCCTCCCTTTCTCTCTCTCTAAAAATAAATAAAATTAGTTAATTAATTAATTAATTGACTTGACTTCCAGACTTACCTGAGAGACTTTCTGTTCATTCACTTCTGGGAGAAGTCTCAAGATCCTGGCCTATGGAAAAAGACAGAGATAAGGACCTAGCAGACTTTGCCTCTTCCCCGTCTCGCTCTCTATCAGTGGCAAATAACTCACTGGTGGAGAGTAACAAGGAACTGGGGAACTGGGGAGCTGGGGAAGTTACTCTAGCAAGGAGCTCAATCCCACAGGGTAGAAAAGGGGAGAGGAAAGAAGTCTATATCCCTTGGGACTTGAGAGGAGTGGGGGAAGAACAAGGTGCAGGACAGTGTTGCACGGCGGTATACTGCATAACTCTAAGGGGAGCCGTTCATACTTGTCATTGCAGATTTGTATATTTATTATGACATGTTGCTTGCAGAGGACAGTAAAGTGTGGGGATCCTGTTTGGGCTAGGGGCTGGGCTGGGTGCAGGAGGGATTCACCACCCACCTATCAGTCAGGTATTCATCCAGCTAGCATCACATATTCAGGGGCCTCCCTGTTCTGGGCACTGATATTCAAAGATAGCTGAAAGATGTGGTCCTTTCTTCATGGAACTCAGTCTAGTTGAGAGGACAGAGGGAAAAAATAATTGCATTCCTGTGTGTATTATGAAAGAGGGGGGCACAGTGGCTGAGGCCTAAGGACTGGCCTCCTAGTTAACCAGTTGAAAGCATCTGTAGGATTTATTCTTGGGAGCCCCTCAGCAGGTGCTGGAGAAATCATCATGCCCCAGTATCTACTCCAATGTGGCCTCCCCAGGAAGCCTCCCCTGAGCTCTCCAATCAGATGGCAACTGTATCTATTCCCAATGCTTGTGTCATTGGTCCTTATATGCAAGTTCATTGTTTCCAGGTACGCTTCCCCCATCAGATCTGGACCTTGCCGTATTCAGGTGTTCCCATCTTACCCTTCCCGGTATTGCCCCAGGATCTCACCCTGTGAGCGCAGGCTCTAGAATCTGGAGGCTCGGTGAGGGCTGTGAAATGCAGCCTGGGTGCTAGTGTTTGCTCCTGCTTTCAGAGCCTGAGGTCAGCTGCTGCGGTCACTCAACAGCCTGCCTGGGGGCAGATGACCCTGAGCATGTATACCTGGTCGGAGGACAGAGCCTGCTCCTCCGTGCCCGTGCATCTCTCCTCCAGGATGGAAGCTCTGAGAAGGAGCCTCTCTGCTCATTCATTCATTCACTCATTCAATTTTCTTAAAAAATGGATTTAGCTCCAGCTATGTGCCAGGTACTGTGGAGACAACTGGATTTTGAGTCAGAAAACTTGGGCAAATGACTTCCCTGTTTAAAGCCTCAGTTTCCTTATTTGTGAAAGGGAGGTGATGACATCTGCTTCGAATGGTCATTGAATGAGAATCAGAATGTACTCAGCAAACACAGGTTAACATGCCTGTTACTGCACTCAGCAGGGTCATTCCTTGTAACTTCCTGGGTACCTAGAAAAGGCAATAGACACTCTAGGAAGGCAGCAGTTTCCCAGGCAAGCAAGGAAAGGGCTCCAGGCCTCTCAGTTCCATCCCTTTCATTTTACTCTAGGGCTTTGTTAGAGGGAAGTGGCTTTTTTCTGGCCAAGTCATGGTGGGAAGAAGGGAACACAACGGTGGGAAATGGGGCTCTAAAAACAATTCCATTGGGAACCCTTACTGCTGAGCAACAACCTTCCTTACTGTGAAGCTATTTGCACTTGGGGCGGCTCTCTCCTTCCCAGCTTCTTTGCTTCCTGGCGGTATCCTCAGAGTCCCTGGCCCCATCCTGGAGCTTGGTTTCACTAGCAGAGATGAGCAGGAGAAAGTTTCCTGAAAGTGGGGCAGAATGAATTGTAGCCACACACCACCAGCTCAGCTCCAGCTCAGCTCCAGCTCTTTGAAAGTAAATCTGGGTCACAGTAGCTGGAGGGATGGAAAATGACCACGTGGCCAGACTTCTGTGCAAGCAGCAAAAAAGACAGCCAAGCTGTTTTTTCTCTGAGGCTCAGAGTCCCTGTGGGACCCCAGCTGGTGAGGGAAGGTGGTTGCGCATTGCAAAGTGCCATCTTTATGCGGTCTGTAGGTGTCCCATCATGTTTTTCTAGTGACTTCCCAGGTGATGCCGAGAAAGGTTTGGAATGGCAGTCTGACTCATACCTCTCTGTTTTGGAGCAGCCAAGGACTGAGGTTAGGAATGCGGAGGAAGGACTGATTAATTTGGGAACTGTGGAAGACTGTCATTTCTGTCCCATGGGATTTGAGATTAGATGCCACCAGAGGAGCTGACAATGCAACAGGATCTAGGGCTGCAGCTTTCTTTTATTTCAGCAGTCTGTTCCCTGGGGAAAGGGAAACATATCCCTGGGTCTGTGAACATATCTGAGTGTGAGTATTAATAACCCATCATCATACAGAGTACTGGCCAGTTGCTGGGGCTAGGATCTGCTGTGATTTGGCCATGGGTCTGCCTGTTGCCACCTGTCAGGTGGAGCCAGCCAGCTTCCTGGCTGTCTTGGCTCTCATAAAAGGGACAGAGCTGGTGCTCTTAGCTGGAATCTACCTCCCATCCCCCACTGGCCCAGATTTAGGATGCTGCTGCAGGGAAGATCTGGGAGACCCTGTAATTTGAAGAGTGATTAAGGGATTATGGACCAAAGTTTCTGTCCTCAGCAGGGCCTCACCCCTACCCCAGAAGGTACCAGGCTTTTGACTTGTGGTCACGGGGAGGATTCTGCCCTGAGCCTTAGAGGGTGTGTCCCTCTGGCCATGCCCTTTCGTCTTCATTCCCTCCTTTCTTCATTTCCTCATTTGCTTACTCTTCCATTCATTCACTAAAGGGAATGGCTTTGGGAGTCATTGAGAGTCCCAGTTCCATCATTTGCCAGCTGAGTGACCCTGGGAAGTTACTAACCTTGCTGAGCTGTGCTTTCTCGTGGTTAAAGTGGGGGACCAAGGGTGGATTAAATTAGATAGTGGAAGTGAAGTGCTTGGCCCACTTCCTACTAAGCAGTCAGCCTTTGGTTCATGTTAGCTATTATCATTAATGTCATTCATTCACTCATACACTTGTTTACTAATTGATGAATATGTTGATTCATCCCTTTGCTCATTTATTGATCATGTACTTGCTCATTTAACTAATATTTCTAGGACCGCTTTGTGCTAGGCTCAGCCTGGGCTTTGAAACCCAGCTCCCGCCTGTGAAGGCAGCTAGAATGCTGTTTGAGCTGTGCACACTGCCAGTCCAAAGAGAGCTATGAGGCAGCTCTATGGGGAAGAGCTTGCCCTACTCCTACCCCCACTCCTAGCTTAGAGCAATGATAGCAGTTGACTGGGACTTGGAAAACAAATAGGAATTTACCAGGACAACCTGAAGGAAGAGGGCGTGTCCCTGTTGGCTTATTCCTATTCTTGCTCTCCTTTCTTTGGCCTCAGTAGAAAGGAAGGAAAGAACATGAAGAGAGAACAGCTGGTAGGAGTTAGGAATTAAAGAATCCAGACCGTGGTTTTGGGAGTTGAACTCTGAACTCAGTCCAGGAGCTCCTGAGAGCTGATGCCAGCTGGGATTACCTCATAAATAATAGCTGGAAAAGCTACTGTGTATTGAGTCCTAGAGGCGTGCCAGGCGTTTTAGATAAATCATTTAATCGTCACAATCCCTGGGAGGTAGTTGCTATCCTCCCTGTCTACAGAAAAGTTAAGGAACTCGTCTGAGGTCACGCAGCAAGCAAAGAGTGCACCGGAGCCAGCGTTGCTGACTGTGTTGCAGGCGCCCCTTGGAACGCAACTTGTGCAGATGCCCTTTGCAGTTATTGCTGTGACTCATGTTGACCTCATTCCAAGTCCTCAGCCTTCTTCCGAACATTTCAGACAGACACTAAAGGGGTGAGAATAGTATCACGAACCCTCTTTACCCAGATTCAAGCATTATTAATTCATGGCCAATCTTATTTGATTCACACACCCCACTTCTGCCTCCCCAGTTACATAAGAGGAAGTTCCAGCAGTCACATACTTTCACCTCCTAAACTTTTAAACTAATGTGCCACCTTTCCCCAGTAATAAAAAATCTATTATTTATCTGCTCGATAGTCGTATCTGAAAACTGGAATCAGTCACACGTGACCCATTCCCCAGAGGCATCACGAGGAATTCCACTCCCAAACACCAGGGCCCCAGGAGTAGTGTGCCCTTTCAGTGTTCTGGTCCTTCCAGCGTGACATGCATGCCCGACTCCCAGAACACAGGGTCAGAGCTAAGCTAGATCCTGGATTTGAATTGGCACCCGGCCAGAGTGATTGAGGAAAGTACCCTGGAAATGGATTTCAAGGATTCAGTCTCAAGAGATTGAACTTGAGATGCAATAGGATTGAGGTCTTTAAAATCGTAGATGGAAGAATTCTGTTTTTGTGAGAGGGAACTGTGCCCCAGGCCTGCACTGAACTGTCCACGCAACTCTGCTCTCAATCGAGAGCTGCAGCTACCACTCTCTAAAGCCTTTCAGGGATTTGTGCTCAGTTTCCAGGCTGCCTGTCACCACCCCTGTGGGGGTTTCTATCCTGAGGTAGCATTGGATAGGGAGGTGTTATTTCAAGTGGAGAGGAGCTTCCTAGGTAAGGAACCACACCTCCTAATTTTGGGGACCCTTCCAGTTTCCCAAGGAGCGCAGACTGCCTACAGCCCTGTTTGGTAGGAACCTCAGAGGCTCCACACAGGATGAGACCCTTTCCTGCTCCAGAGCAGGAAGGGGGATTGGGTGGGGTTGAGTGAGTGGGATTCACTTTAGCCTGATTCTTTCCAAAGGGAAAATAGAATAGTTACATTCACAGAGAGGCTGGGAGAAGGCAGAGGGGTCAATACCTTTTCTAACTATTATTGGTATGTCCCAAATGCCAGGCTTTGTGCTGAGCATCTTACGTAGTTTATTTGATCCGATCCTCAGAATAACTTTAGGACATAGATATGCTACAGTAGAGGAAACAAAAACCCAGAGAGTTCTTGCTCAAGGTCTCCCAGCCCGTAAGGGGCCAAGCTGGGAATGGCACTAGCTCTGCCTAGGGCAATCCGTTGCCTCCCCCATTACAAGGAACAGTAGTTTAATAATAGCTAACATCTGCTCAGCACTTCAAGGTTCACAGAGTGCCTTAACACCCATTATTTCCACTGTGCCTTGGAAGCCCCCAGCTGGTGAGGCATTGCACGCCCCTTTGAGACGGCTGCCTATCAGGGGTCCAGCCTCTGCTCATTTCCCCTGGTAAGGATCAGAGATTCTTTGGCATTGGCTCTGACCAGCCAGGGGAGAAGGCCTTGGGAGTGGCTAAGGTGGAGAGACTTGGGCAGTTGCTATGGTAACCCATATGGCTGAGTAACCATGTTGAGGGTTGCTATGGTGACAGGGTGCTGGGCTGCTGGGTGGCTGGCACCATACCGGCCTCTTAAATTAGTGATGTTGCACTTCCTGAACAGAAGAGGGCAGCATGATAGTGGGCAAAGGCTTCCTACCCTAGAGCAGACTTGGGAACTTGAGGCAAAGCTTAATGTTTCTAGAAGCTAGGCTGAAAGGGAGCTTTGGTTGGGATGACCTGCTGGTGTCTGCAAGGCTGTTGGGGCTGGGCCTGGAAACAGGTCTCCTTAGATTAAACCTAGAGGATTTTCTTCCAAGAGCTGGCCAAAGGATAGGGCTTGGGGCAGCCCCTTCAGTGCCTGGCTCCAGCTACTATTGGGAAATGTAAAAGGCACAGGAGAGACTATGCAAGGAGGAACAAAGAGGAAACACAGACACATACACAGCCTACTAGCAAAAAAAATATTTGTAAAGCATCAATTAACACATGTAAAACAATGCAGCATGAGCCAAGCTGAAGTGCTGGGAGTAAATCTTCTAGAGGTTGGAGGGGGGGCACTGGCAGGAGAAAGAATTTTGCACTTCTCTCTTTTGTCTTTGCACATGAAGTGCCCTCAGCTCTGGTGGCTACTGAATTGAGAATTGTATTCTCAATTGTCTTTTTTATTTTTATTTATTTTTTTAGAGAGAGAGAAAGAGAACGTCAACTTGTTCCACTTACTTATACATTCATTTGTTGATTCTTGCATGTGCCCTGACCCGGGCGGGATCAAACCCACAACCTTGGTGCATCATCAGGACAGTGCTTTAACCAACTGAGCTACCTGGCTAGGGCTTGTCTCAGCTGTCTTGAATCATAGATGTAGCACACATCTCCCAGCCCCACATGTCTTCAGTGAGTCATTCATGCCTTCAGCAAATATTTATTGAACATCTACTATGTGCAAAGCATTGTGTTAAGCCCTATGATAACAAAAGATGAAATGGATGTTTCTACTTCAAAGAACTGGAAAACCTGGAGTTTAAGGAGGCAGCGATGTAGACACTCAGTATGTGTTGCTCCAAGAATGGGGGAAGGAAAATGTGGCTGTGATTTTGAGAAAAACTTCTACTTGGGTTGATTAAAAATAACTTCAAATCATGTAGGGTAAGCTTTGATAATGGGTAGGATTTCAGTAGGTGGAGTTGAGGAGTGGAGGACATTCCAGGCAAGGGCACAGAGTTTGATTGTAGGAGAGGTTGCACATAAGGGTACCATGAGAGAAAAGCTTATAAAGGAAGGTAGATGTAAAAGGTATGAAGGACTTGGAATGCCAGGCATAGATAAAGGATGCTATCAGAGATAAACATACTTTCTTCTTAAATACCCCTCTGGTATTTCTTCTCTGCCCTCTAGCTAGTTAGAAGCCACAGGTAGCTGCATGTTTCTTAGGATCATCAAGGTCACTCATTCATGCATTTAATAAAAATTTGAAACATATTTAATGAGTGTCCTATATGCGCCAGGTCATTTACTAGATGCTAAGAATCCTGTGGTGAACAAGATAGACATCCCTAGCCCTCAGGGAGCTAATGATTTAGTAAGGATGAGAGACACTGAATGATACTTCAAGGGTGATGGATATCACCAAAGGGGTATAGAGGGGGCAGGAGAACCTACTAATCTGGGGTGGGGGAGGAGGCGATCAAGGCAAGCTTCCCTGCGGGAATTTCAGCAGAGGGGTCAGTTGGAGTGAGGCTGGCCAAAAGAAGAGTGATGAAGGGTTACAACCTAGAAGAAAAGTAGGTGGGAAGCCCGTGAGGTGGGAGAGCACAGTTGAGTTTGAGGAGCTGAGAGAAATTGACAGTGGCTGGGCCTTAGGGAGAGGGGCACTTGAAGACGCTTAGGTTGGGGAGGACACTGGGAAAAATAGGGCTTCATTTTACTTGTATTGCCTTTTCCCTCCACTAGATGCCCTTCTGGGTACACCCCTTCCTCTGCACCCTTTTCCCCCTTGCAGCCTCCTTATAAATGCAACAACAGTCTCACCCTCAGGAGCAGAGGAAAATCATAGACGAAAAGAAGAAAGCCACAGAGCTGTCCCAATTGGGTGGTCAGGCTATAAATTTAGACTGTTGCTTGGAAAAAACCAAAAACCTCCCCTTCACAGGCTTCCTTCTTCCCATTCCACCAGAAGCTGCTTTGTTCCTTTATCCTTGTAAAATTTCCTCTGTATAAAACAGGAACATCCGCCAAACATGTGGACTTCCCCTTTTCCATTCATTACTTCAAAATCTCATGGGAGTATTTAAATGCAAATCTTTTCAAGAAAGCTACTTAAGTCTGAGAAGTCCCCTAGCCACAATCCAAACCAGAACTTTTTCCCTTGATTACCCTGTTTCGTAATAGGAATCTCAACCCCTTGCCTTCTCCCCACCAAACCTCTCAGGTCTCCTACGAAGCCTGATTTCCAAAACAGACTTGCTTTCCCTTCTTTGGTGTTGTCTTTCCTCATTCCCTTTGGGGAGTGCCAGTCACAATTCTTGAAGGATCTGTTCACCGAGTGGCACATGTAGCAGCCCCAGGAGGGATGGGGGTACTTTTCTGTTTACTGTGATGAAAATGAGGCGTGGATGTCTGTTTGGGGGTGAGGGTGGAGGTGCATGTATGTGTACTGGTGTTTGGGCCTTCTTAGCCTACTGCTATAAAATAATATGGGAAATGCAGATGACTCAGCACTGATACAGTCAAGATTCCCTAGAGTTAGCATTTCTATATTTTCTGCTGTTTACGAAAAATGTGCTTATGCCATCAATCACCAACTCCTTCACCCTGCATTTTCTATTAAAAGCCTTTTATTTATTTAAAAAAATAAACCCCAAGCTTGTTCACCTCCTTTTCTTAAACTGAGCTCATTAGCAGCCGACACCAAACTGTGAAGTAGTTTTTTTTTTTTTTTAAGCACAAAGGATTAAACTGGAAAGAAATGAACATTTGCCCAAGACCCTCCCAGTCTGCCCTCTTGTAGGCCCTTTCCTGTACAGTCTCTATGCCTAGAACTCGGGCAGGCCAGCAAAACTTGATGGAAAAAGATATGATTAATGACTTGCTCACCCAATTTCTGATCATGGAGTGATGTGGAAACAACCAGTGTGTGCCTCTTAGTGAAAAGCATCATTTCTTCTTCCTGTCACTAATGGGCTGAGCATTGACCAAATTCTTGGCACTAATCACAGCACACAAAGATGCAGGCCTTGCCCCCAAGGCTAAGAAGCTGCTCTTTAAAAATCTTGAGAATGGGAACTATAATGGAAGCCCAAGTCCCCATGTTGGCTGCTCAATGTGGCATGAATTCTTTTTTTTTTTTACTGGCTAATGTGCTGTTATTGTAAGATCAGCCGGCCTAACTTTTTACCCACAACCACCCTTCCACCGTCTGAAACACCAAGTTAACAGACTCGACGAAGCTGGGGAGGACGGTGGCGGGCTGGCGCGGGCTGGAGGTCCTCGTTCACAGCCCGGGACGCAGCGCTGCCGGCAGCCGCCCGCGGAGCCTGGGTGGGAGGGAGGCAGGCGGCGGGGGCGTCCGCACCATCCCAAACCAGTCCCGACCCGGGTGGGCCACCCCCTTTCTTCGCGGGCCTCTCCCCGGACGGAGGGCCGTCGGCTTCCCTTTTCCTTCCCGGGCCAGTTAAGGCCCCAGAATCCTGTTCTTTGTTCTTAGGCGCCCTGGTTCGGTCTCAGGTTCCCACGTTTCTCCCTTTAGTCTAAGTCCGTTCGAACGGCCGTCACAGGATCACAGTCCCGCCGGTCGCTCTCCTTTGCCGCCCCCCGGGGCAGTGGGGTCCTGTCTTCCTTCGTCCCTCGGCGGTCATTCCGCCGCCTCGGGCCGCTCGTCCTGGGCCTGGCTGACCTCGCGGGGCTCGGCCGGCCCGCTCCGGGCGAGTCGGTTTCTTCCGTTTGTGGAAACCTCTTTGTTCCCGGGCTGCTTTGTGGTCCCGGGGCTGCCTTCGGCCTCGCCCGGCGGCGGCCCTCGCCCTCGCCCTGCGCGCGGCCGGCCCCGGGGGCTGGGGCCGCGGGGTCGTCTGCGCTCTCGCCCCCTTCCGTGTCCCCGGCCGCCTTCAGCAGCGACTCGGGGCTCGCCCGCCGGGGGCGCCCCCTCTGTCCCAGCTCCGGGGGGCGGTCAGCGCCGACCGGGCCGCCCGCCCTCCACCCCGCCGCGGCGGCCTCCTCCCGGCCGCCGCCGCCGCCCAGCCCGGCCCCCAGCTCGGCCCGCGGCCGCCGGAGGGCCGGTGGGGGCAGCCCCGGGCCGAGGACGCGCCGGCGGCGGGGGCGGCGGGGCGGGGGGCGGGGAGCGGCCGGGCGGCGCTCCCGACGGGAGGAGCCGCCGCCGCCGCGCCGGGGCGGGCGGAGGGCGGAGCGGCGCCGAGGGGTGGGAGGCGGAAACGCGAGCCGGGAGCAGCGGGGTGCGAGCGCGCTGCGGAGCGGAGCGGAGCGCGGCGGACGGCCGGGCCGGGCGAGGCGGGCGGAGAGCGGAGAGCGAGGGCGCCAGCGCCGTCCCGGCCGCACAAAGGGCCGAGGCTGGGGCGGTCGCCGCCGCGGCGCGCGGGCCTGGAACCGGCGTCGGCCGGGGCCCCGGGAGAGCGCGGCGCCGGGCGGCCATGGCCGGCTACGTGCCGGGTCAGCAGCCGGCCAACCGCAGCCAGGAGAAGGAGTTCGTGCAGGCGTACGAGGATGTGCTGGAGCGCTACAAAGGTGCGGCGCGGCCGGGGCCGGGCCGGGGCCGGGGCGGGCCGGGGGCCCGAGCCCGCGGGCCGGCGCGCTGTGGCCTTCCGAGCCCGCCGCAGGTGGGGCGGCCGGGCGGGGTCGCGCCCACCCCGGCTCTGGTTTCTCGGGGCCGGTTTATTTACCGGCCAGGGGTGAGCCCCTGGAACCCTCTCCTCCGGACGACGGCGCGTTCCCCAGCACCGGTCACGGTTTTTGCCGGTTATCTGGCCCAGCTGGAAGGAGGCGAGCCCCGGAGCCGGCTCGGGAGCCCTCCCGCTGTGGGCAGTTGCCGGGCTGGAGGCGAGCGGGGCGGGGGCCACCGCTTCTGCGCCCCGTGCGGGTCTTCCTCGGACATCTGCGTGCCCGCCGAGGGTCCCTCGCCCCTTTGTCTCCCTCAGGCTCCCATCAGTCGCGTGGCAGCCGAGGTGGTGAACCCCCGGGGCTCCTTCGGGGCCGGTGTCCGTGAGTGTGCAGTTCTGGTGGCCGGCCTCCTCCCACCCTCCACCCCGGGGGCTTGGAGCCGGACCGGTGCCGGGGTCTGTTGCTTCCTTTTTTGCAAAATAAAGATTTATCTTGGAGCTCGGATTTCAGCCCCCGGAGGCTCTCGCGCTAAGCAGCGCTGCAAGTTAATGGCTCATCTCAGCCTGGGGTGTAGACAGAGAAAGTTTTGACAGGCCAGCGGGTCTGGGGACGGCATTGCTCTGACTGCTGAAGCTGCCCCTTAGGTGGAAGCCAGGGATGCGTGGCCTTGGGAGGCCCCAGCTTTAATCCTTAACATCCAGTTCTGGGATTTTGCTTTGTGTAGCAGTTGTGCTTTCCACAGACATGGAGATGTTCCCAGAAACTCCATAGGCAGCACTTTCTCCTCTTTGATTCAGCGGGGGCCTTGTGACTGGGTCCTTAGTTTCTTTTTATCCGAAGGGGAGGAAATTTCAGACCTTTTGACTGAGTCCAGCTTACTTGTTTACGACACCTACCCAGTGAAGGGAAACTAATGAAGAAGCTGTAAAATGCTCCTTTTCCCCCCTCGTGGCATTAGAGCTCTGCTTGGGAAAATGGAGGGGGGTGGGGATGAAGTGAAATGCTAAAATGGACCAGCTCAAGAGTTCTACTTGTTCCCTTCGGCATCAGCTCCTGTAAGCCATCCAGGTTTTCCTGCCTGCAGCAAGTTTTCTGTCAACCCCCTGTGGTCTTTCTTTTAAGAAATGTGGTTCATTTCAGAGCACAAAGAGGTTAGATTGTGCTGCTGAACTTCATTGGGGAAAAAAAAAGGCTGCTAAGTGAATGGTTCCATTAAGTTTCCTCTGCAGGCTTTTGAGCAGCACTGCGCTCTTCAGAGGGAAGATTCTCTGGGCCTGTCTCGAGCTGCGACAGCTCTAAAAAACAGCAGAATTAAAACAAAAACAGGTGAAGAAATCTCAGTGCCTCACTGGATCATATTGCTGGTGGCCTCCAGCTGAAAGGAAGTTGGATTCCTAGCAAATCAAACTAGGAAAGAAGGGGGAAGCAGGCTCGTTCCAGGAGAGGCCTCCTGTGTTCCGTCCTTTCAGCCGTCTCAGCCAGTTTGCCTTTCCTCTGAAGGACTTTGATCAGGTGTGTAGGAATTTGATCTTTCCCAGACACAGATCTCTTTCTTGAGGGGACGAATGAGTCAAAAATGGTTGGCCAAAGTAAATGAACTTGAGCTGGATGAGGTGGTTGTGCAGTCTGCTGTATGACAGGTGCAAGGGACTTTCTCTCCAGTCCCTCCTGCACCATTCTCACTGGGAAGTCAGGATGGGTTAGCAGTCCCGGCCTTTGTTACTTTGCTGTATGGAATTCCTGCATTTTCCAGACTTGCAAATCCCTTGACCACCTTAATAGGAGAACTATTTGCCTAAGCTGGAATCCATAGAATGACCAGGAGGAGGTAGTTTGTGAGGATAAAGCCAGAAATTTATTTTGGAGAGACTTAGGAAAATATTGATGATGCTGGGGTTCTAAGACTTTCATTGGTTGGCTCCCAGATTACTTGGATCTCTCTCTGTGCTGCTGTTACTTTGGAGTACCTCATTCTGCAAATGAAACAGGATTTTTTGTATTCAGAGGGAGAGCTAAAGTTTTCAGCTGCATGAAGTGCCCCCCAAAGGGGACAAGGTGAGAAGGGAAGTGTTGCCTTCGCAGTACAAGGGCGTAGAGCAGTGTATTACAGCTGTGTTAGGAATGGTTGTCAAGCATGGATTTTTCCAGAATTGTGCCTGGCAACCATTTCCGTATGTGTTGGTAGTGAGCACGGTTTTGGCAGGATTAGATGATTCACATGGACATAAACACTCTCTCATTTCCTAAATATCTTTTAGAGTCTGACTGGCCAGCAAACAGGAGAGGGTATTAGGTAATAACTCTGGATCCTAACAGTGGAGAGTGGGCAGCAACCAACAGAGCCAGAGTATGTTCTTTATTCTTCCAATTCTCCAACAAGTATTGAACACCTGTTAGAGATAACAGAGTGTTGGGCCCTGGAGATGACAGAATTATGAATGAGGTCTCTTTCCTGCCCTTGGTTATTCACATCTAGCAAGGGAAAGATGTATGCAAACAAGTAATTATGATACTGTGTTAAATGGTAGAACAGAAGTATGGATAAAGTACTTTGGAAGTAAAGGAGGGATAACTATCTCCCCTTGGGGTTCGCTGAGAGACTTGACAAAGGAGGTGACTAGGAGTGTGCTTTGAGGGATGAATGGGATTTGGTCAGATGGAGGAGGGTGGTGGGAAGGGGAGGAGGCAGAGAAAATAAATAGCACGTGCAAAGGGTTGAAGGTGTGAAAGTGAATGGAGGTGTTTGAGGAATGTGAGTAGTTGGGTGTGATGTAAGGGCTAGTGTTTTGATGGGAGCAGATGATACTGTAAAGGACCCAGAGTCCAGTTTATAAAGGTTCCTTCATGGCTTTATTCCATGGGCAGTGGGGGAGTCAATCATTGAAAGTTTTTAAAAAGCAACAGTGAGGATGTGTATGAGAGGCAGCCAGTCAATGTTTTACATCTCACATTGATATATATTTTTTTTAATATTCTTTTTTTTTTTTAAGATTTTTATTTATTTATTTTTAGAGAGAGGGGAAGGGAGGGAGACAGAGAGGGAGAGAAACAGCAGTGTATGGCTGCCTCTCACATGGCCCTCACGGGGACCTGGCCCGCAACCCAGGCATGTGCCCTGACTGGGAATCGAACTGGGACCCTCTGATTCCCAGCCCGCGCTCAATCCACTGAGCTACACCAGCCAGGGCTCACATTGATATTTTTTAAAAAATGTTTTATTTATTTGTTTTTAGAGAGAGGGGAAGGGAAGGAGAAGGTGGGAGAGAAACATCGGTGTGTGGTTGCCTCTCACACACTCCCTGCTAGGGACCTGGCCCGCAACCCAGGCATGTGCCCTGACTGGGAATTGAACTGGTAACCCTTTGGTTCGCAGGCCTGTGCTCACTCCACTGAGCCACACCAGCCAGGGCTCACACTGATATTTCTCTCTGCCTCACTTTCTCCCTTACCTTCTCTATAAAAAGAAATAAATATATAAATAAATCTTAATAAAAATAAGCAACAACTAGTATGCCAATTTTATTAATTCATGTTAGAGGACATACCTGTCCAGTGATTGGAATACTCACATCACTGTCTGGGCACCCTTTCCCTTGTACTGAAGTGCTTATGAAGGTAGTCATCAGATGGTTGGTTGGTAAACATGTAAAAAAGAGCAAACACAGGTGCATTGTTTTGAGGACTGTTTCATTCAAATGATGATATGGGCCGGTCACGAAGTTTCCCTCTGTAGATTGAGATCCTATGAACACCAGTGGAAACTAGGAAGGAACAGTCGGAGAGGTAAGAGAAACGAGACCTGACTTTTCCTAGGATAGAGACAACCTCTACTGAAGAAGCAGGCCACGTACATATAGGCATAGTTTTAGGCTTTAGAGAGGAGGTTTAAAAAAACAAACATTCTGGGTTTATGGTGGTTGGTTAAACAGAAGGTATAATACGTAAATTGGTTCAGGTGGAATTAGACTTTGTTTTCACAAAGCCCTAAAGACTAAAGAGTCTTTCCATGCCAGGCTGGATTAGGAATAAAAGAGAGCATTCACATTTCAACACTGGTAACATGGACTATCTGGTACTTAAAAACTTAACAGTTCTCACCAGGTGTCATGGGTTCTATGAGGGTAATTAGGACTGCTTTTTGTTTATCATACCCTGTAGAAGAAATTACGAAACTTACTGCACAGTGAATTAGGAGTGAAGGACCTGCATATTGTTAATGTACAAAACCAGCAAGGCAGCAGAAAAAGAATGGGCTTTGAATTGCTTTAGTCTTGTGCTCCAGTCCTCGTTCTGCCACTTAACTTGTGCTGTGTGACCTTGGAAATTTGTTTAACTTCTGATCTTTTGGTTTCTCGTCTGTTAAAATGCGGATAACAATACTAACTCCTTGGCATTCATGAGAATATGAGTGAGCCGTTGGCATGTATTAGGCCATTATGTTTAGAAAAACCTTCATGTATATAATACTGTGTATTTTACAAAGCAGTTTTCTCTTCACTATCTTATTTGATCTTTGTAATAGCCTGTAAGGAAGGTATACACATGAGTAAATTTAGGCAGAGAGACTTAAATTATTTGCAAGACATTTGCAAGAACCAGGATCCAGACTTCTAGATGAAGGTTTTACACTGTATCACAGAAGCAAGTTTTAAAAATCAGAGCAGTGACTTAAGTGAGATAATTGTGAAAATACTTTGTTAGTATCATATTATTATTAGTTTTTAGTCTCTGAACTGTGAGTCACACACCTTATGTGGCCTGCATTTCTGAATCTGCGAACTGTGGAGAATATGTTTTCCCCTATTGGAGAGGTTTCATGGTATATAAATCACTTTGACATTCTTATACAAAAGCAATGTAGTGCGAAGTGATAAAGTTTGGTTAACACACTGGTTGGAAAATATAGGCTAAGGATTTGGTATTGTTTACCTAAGTGATACTCTGATGCAATGTCTTGATTAAATGTAGACTTAGTTTTTAAGTCCCTTTCTAGAACACAACTGTTGAATTGGAGTGGATGTCTTCTAGACAGAACAGTTTCTAGATAGAACAATAGAGTAATTGCTCCTTCTGGATATGGACAATGTTAATTCCAAAAGTGAATCAAGTCTGTCTGCTGGGAAGTCACAAGCTTTGGCCCCGGTAATGCTGTTGAAAGCATAAAATGTGTGCATGTGCTAACAGTGCTAATGAGAGCTGCTGCTTTCTCTTGGGCTTGCTTGGCAGTTGACATAATACAAGTCAAGGAAATGAATCAGCTGAAGGCTTATTGTCCTGGTATTTTTTAGTGCCAATTTCAGTTTTTAGAGCTCATGGTAGAAAGATTACTTAAGAGTATATATCTGGGAACAGAAACATCCCAAGATCAAAAGTTACAAGTAAACAATTACGGGTTTCAAAATGACTTTGTTGTGTTTTCTCAATGGTCTTGAAAACACCCAGGCTTTCCTCTTTTTACTAAATAAGGTTGGCCCTTTCAGCTTCTGGAATTATATGTTGAGCCACGTGTGCGTAGCTGGTGTGGCGTGCTAAAGCTCCTGCTTTTGCTCGTCATGGTTTTGACTGGAATTTAAGCCTGTGTTGTCTTGCTTCTACCAGCAGGGTTTAGTAATTTCCTGGCCTGGAGGAGCCCTTTCAGGCCTATTGACTTGGCTTAAAATATCTAAGAATGTTTAGTCCACCTCTTTTTGTTACTTCTAATAAAACATTATTTTCCCTTCCAGAACTTCCCAGTTCCTGGAATAAATTACAACGAGTCTCTCATTCTGTGTCTCCAGCTTTTAGGTCATTCCATAATTTGACTTGCTTTGCGTACCTAACTCTGTCAACTTGTTAGTGCCCGGCCGCAGCTCTCTGCCGCCTTTGGGCAGGTCTGAGTGTAATCCTCCCCCCTCAGGTCCTCATACCTGCCTCTCTGCTTTTCTCTTCTCTCGTCCTGGAATGCTTTCTTTGTTTCTTTCTTTTCTCTCTCTCTATCCTCTCTTCTTCAAATCTCTCTCTCCCCCTCTCTCATATTAAAGCTAAGCACAAGACTTGCATCCTCTATGTAGCTTTCTTCCATTGCTCTGTCAGGCATTGATCTCTCCCTTCTCTGATCTTTCATAATGTCTACCCCTCAATTAGTCTCTTAACTATATACTGTTCTGTATTATTCTTGCTTCATGTCTTTTAGAATTGTTTCCCTAAGACCTTTTATGTGCTTATCATGTGGGGACTTCTTTTTTTATTGAATTTATTGGAGTGATGCTGGTTAACAAAGTTATCCAGGTGTCAGGTGCACATTTCTACAACGTATCATCTGCATACTGTATTGTGTGTTCACCACCCAAGTCAAATCTCTGTCCGTCACCATTTATCTCTGCTGTGTGGGGACTGTCTATACTTCTTTCATATATGGTTGATTGACAGGGAATTTCTCTCAGGAGGAGGGGCAATCATAACAGCACTTTCAAGTTATATTTTAAAATAACTTCTCATTATAAAAGTATATGTTTAATGTAGAAAATTATAAAAATTACAGGAAAGTATATAGAGCTTTAGATAATATGCGTGCCTTAGGGGGGTGTGTGTGTGTGTACGCGCGCGTGCGCAGGGAGGAGGACCGAGGATGGAGAGTTAGGCAGACCAGCGTAGACGAGCTCTCCCTGGAGAGAACAGAGTTCTCAGGGATACGCCCTTTTTGGCCAGCCTGGGATCTGATACCCTGTGCTTTTTTCTTCTGCATGACTGTGTGTCAGTATCAGGGATGTGCCAGTTATCAGAGATGATTTGGGTCATCGCCTAGGATAGGTTAATTGGTCATTCAGCATCTTTCTTTTGGGCAAGGGCTTTGCCAGCTATACTGCTGGATTCCCTCCTACCATAGCAAATTTCTATCATGATTTTTATTCAGAAAGGTGGATGTTGATGAAAAGAATGAGCTTGCTGTGGTGTCTTTTGGAGTTTTCAATCTGCAGGAGCATGTTGGATTGAGATCTGTGGGGAGGGATTTTTATTTTTGGCTGTGCTTTTTATTTTCAGTCAGTCAACAACAATGAAATAAGCTCACTTTGTACACTGTATTCCACCAGTACCTAGAAGCAGTGCTGGGGACAGTGGTAGTGGGGAGTTGGGTGGGTCACTTAGAAGCATTGGGAGGATGCTATTAAGATTAGGAGTAGAAGGAGAGAAAGTTGTGGATGTCAGCACGAGGAACCTCAGTTTTATACAGTGGGCAGGATTAATGTCCTGGCTGTGTAAATGATGGATGAGAGTGGAGATCTCCTCTCTAGGAGGCCATAGTTGTAATTGAGTCGTGAGGTTAGGTTAAGAGATAGCTGGTAAAGAGGTGAGGGCTATATTTGAGAAGCATTTTGGGCTTATACAGGGACTTAAGTTTAGTTAATAAAATTGCTAACTCTTTGCTAGAAGATTTTGACTTAAAAAATAGCTATTGCTCATGGCTTTTCCAAAACAAAGTCCTTTCTTCTTCCATTAAAATCTTCTTTTAAAGATTTTACTCCATTTTGAACTTGGTAGGGCTATGTATTTGAACCTATGACTTCTCATTTAAGTAAGCAATGCCTAGTACTCTAAATACCTATTCTATCTATCCTGCCCACTCTGAACAGCCTTCATTGTATGCTTCAGGAATGCCTGCCAAGAATTGCATAAGAAATCCTTCTCTCTCTCTCACTTTCTCTCTCTCTCTCTCTCTCTCACACACACACACACACACACACACACACACATACATACATACATACATACATACATGAGAAAGAAATCTTCTTACATTTGCTTTAAAATCTTTGGTTATATCTTGAACTGCTAATCTCCCAGGGTGTCAGGGGGCTCGTTTGGAGGATCCATTAATTCATGTAACTAATAAACATTTATCAAATGTCTCTTCTGAAGCAGGCAGTAGGTGAAGGGCTGAGGAAACAAAGATGTTGTTTTCCATCTCTGTGATCTTACAGTTTAATGGGGGAAACATAGTAGTAAACAGACAGCTACCCCCCTGGTAGGGAGTGCTACAGGTAAATGATGGTGCTTTGATAGTTGAGAGAAGTGCCCACTGTAGCCAGACTGGGAACAGGTCAGGGGAGGCATCCAAGAAAAAATGACCGAGCTGTCATCTAAAGAATTTGGGACTCTGGGCAAAACATTCAGGTAAAGAGCATTTGGGGCAGCTTGAACAGAAGTAGGGGGATGAGAGAGCTTGAGGAGAGGGAATATGGGCTATTAGTAAGGTTGGAGTGTCGAATGTAAGGGAAGAAGAAAATTAATTAGTAACAGTGGGCAGGACTGAAATGTTGACTAATTTAGTGTGTAGTATACTTTACTGTATAGAGTTTGGACTTTATCCTACAGACTTTTAGGAACCATTGAAGGATCTTAGGTGAGGAAGGGTATGATTAGATTTACATTTTAGAAATATTTCCCCTCTGGCAGCAGTGTGAAAGAGGATTTCAGAGGGTCAAGACTAGTGAAATGAGACTGTTACAGTAATTTAGGCAGGGAGTGATTAGAGATTAAGCTAAGGTTTGTAGAAGTATTACTGTAGGAAAGTGGGCAAATCAAGAAATTTTAAGGGGTAAATCCATGTGTTTTTATGACTGACTGATGTCTGTTGAGGGGAGAGAGAAGAACCTTGGATGACTTGCAAGTTTCTGCCTTGGGTTTCTGTGTGGGTGGGTGGCATCGTTAACTGAAATGGGGAGTATAAGAAAAGGAAGGTTGTTTGCTTTGACATGGTGACAGTGCTGGTGCTGGGAAAGACGCCGAGTTCAGTTTTCATTGCGTTGCGGTCCAGGATTCTGTGGGGTGCTCACCAGAGGTGTCCAGCAGGCAGGTGGCTGTATTGCATGTGAAGTTCAGAGGGCTGTAGAGGAGGCAGTCATCAATTCATCAAATCGAAACCACAGGCGTCGACAAGAAGATTGCTTAGGAGTGTGCGCAGCGAGAAGAGGTTTGAATCAAAAACTCTGGGGGACTGCAAGGGAGAGTGGTTTCGGGAGCAGAGGAAGAGTAGGTCTTAAAGGAAATTGTCCATCAAAAGTCTGGCCAGAGATGTAGGAGAAACAGGGAAAAGTGAGTTCAAGAAGGACTCACTGGTGGTATGCCACACAATGTCAGATTACTCGGAGATCCGGCAAGAGGGGGACTTCAGGCTCTAACATGAAGGGCACCTTTCCTGGAGCATTTTCAGTAGAGCTGCGGGAAGTGCATCCAGAGAGCAGTGGGGTGGGTGTGAATGAGAAGTGCAGAAGTGGAGTCCGGGAGCTTTGAAACCTGGACTTTGAAGGAACAGAGAAGAAGGAGGCATTATACAGAGGGAATGTAGGGTGGGCAGAATTTTGTTGATTGTAATGAAGGAGAGACTTAAGTGTATTTAAGTGCTGTTCGGAAAGAATCAGAGAAGGAGAGATATAGTAAAGTTTATAGAAGGGAAAAAATAATTGATGGGAATATGTGATCCAGAGTTAAAAAAAAAATGTGTCTGTTGAGAAAGAAGGAGGAAGGCAAGCATGCAGGTGGTGAAGTCGGTTGATTAGAGGTGTAGGAACTGGAGGGAATGTCCCCCAATGGCTGTTACTCTTTCTATGAAATAGGAGGGGAAGCTGTCTGCTGAGAGTAGCGGCTGTGTCTGTGTGTGCACACGTGTGCGTGCATGCCCATTCTTTCCCTTTAGCACCAGAAGCACTCAACCACCTGGTTGTAGATCCAGGATCAGAGTTTTCCAGCATACATTTCACGGAGGAATAAAAGGTCCTTGTAAAAAGTGCAACATTTACTTGATTGTTCTCTCACTTCTCGTTTCTCCTGTATCTCTGGCCTCTCCCAGCAAAACTGACCTCCTTCAGCGCAGGAACCATTTATGTAACTTTTACATCCCCTCATAGTATTTATTGAAGTGCAGGGCAGAAATTCTTATCTGTTTGTTGACTTAATATAATTTGCGGTTGGTGTATCTTACAAGAGGCCTTTCTCACCTGAGATTTTTAATCCTCATTTCAGTATCTGATATGGAGAATGCAGGATTCATTGGCTTGAGTGTGAACTCTAGGCTTAGCTTCACTTACTCTTCCCAGGGAGGTTAAAAACATTCGTGCTTCTCCTGACGACTGTGGGATTAGTATTCTCTGTAATATTTGGACCAGGCTTTGGAAGGCTCAGGGTCTTTGCAAGACTAGACAGAGTGGCTCTTATGGGAGATGCAGCCTCTTCCGCGTGTGCTCTGGCAGACAGGCAGCGAACGTGGTGTGTTTGTTCTCATGACTCGGAACCCTCCCTGTCTTAACGTAACAGGTTCAGTATAATCGCTGCCTTTCAGATCATGACATTGTCCTTGAGAGTTTATCTGACCTTTATATTTAAAAACGAGTTTTAGTTACCCTTTTCTTTGTCCTCTACTTGCTTGGTGGTTTCTCCCCTGGTCTATCTAGTGTAGAGGATATTTCCTAATGTATTAGGTCGAATTCAGAACTGAGTTAGGTCTTACCCCTTTTGGAACACTCTGCAGCCTTTGATTGTTAACTGGTATGTCCCCTGCAGTGTGGCTTGTTTTCTGCTCCTTGTTTTGTAAGTTTGGACTCTGTATCAGATGAATTTGACATGAGTCACTCCAGGGAGTGGAAGGTGTGTCTCCACTAATTTGGAGAATCTTTGATCTTGTTTCAGTCACTTGTTTGGCTTATCTGGTACAGTTTCTCTCTCTGTCCCGTAAGAGGGGTGTGTGTGTGTGTGCGTGTACACACTTATGTGTCCCTTGCCTCTGGTTTCATGTACTGTAGTGGATGGTCTACTCTGGGGGATGCCATTTGGCATATATAGACTCCACCCACTATGCTTGTCATCACCATCCGCAAAAATGCCTCTATTGTGAGCCTCCTTGAATGTAGTGCAGTATCTAACACTGAATAAATAGAGTTCGTAAACCCTCTGACTGGCCTCTAGGAGTTTTCAGTATACAGTAGACATGACAAATGACAAAAGCGATAAAGAACGTGTAAACAGTTGAACAAATAATAGATGGTCACTACTCATTTAGCTATCATTAGCTATGTTTAGCTTTTCACGGCAGAAGATATCCTGAAAAAGAGACTTAGTCCAGAGGAAAAGGGGATTGACAGAGACAAGACCATCTTTGTTCCAACGAGGATGGCAGTGGGGCGCTGCCGTCTGTGGCTCTTCGGTGCCAAGCGTTTTCTCTGTAATGTCCTTTTCTAATTGTACAGGATCTTATTGCCATGTTCTTTTCCACGTAGGCGGGACAGGATCCTAATGGGGGCTTCACTGCCCAGGGACCTGTGGCTGAAGTGGTAGGCAGGGAGACACCTGGAAGACTTGGGTCCTCTGGTGCAATGTCTTTGTAATGTGGGGAGAAACATGCAGACCTGCAACACGCTTGTATTCACAGACGTCACACATGAGCCATGAGGTGGTGTTGGACTGGAAAGTTGGTCAGGCCTGGTCTGGGGCACCTTGAGGGAGTAAGCGTGTAGGGCCCGTCCCAGGCTCTGTTGGTTAGTTTCCCAAATGGACAGTATGGACCAGACTAGTTTAGTTGGGGTGCTTTGAGAGTCTCACGTCTTTCAGAGGGCAGGTTCATTTTTTTTCTGAAGATTTTATTTATTTATTTTCAGAGCAGGAAAGGGTGGGAAAAACAGAAGGAGAGAAACATTGATGGACCCCCTCTCACAGGCTCCCAACAGGGAACCTGGCCCATAATTCAGGCATGTGAGGTGACCGGGAATCGAACCGGCAACTTCTTGGTTTGCAGGCTAGCATTCCACCCACTGAGCCACACCAGCCAGGACAGGTTCATTGTTTTTATTGTTGTTATTGTTAGTATAATAACAATATTAATGTAATACTGCCTTTATTAGGATGATTGAGGATCTGCCAGGGCCTGGAATTTCCCTTCATCCTCCCTGTGGGAGAGATAGAGGAAGCTCTTAGATTCCCAGCTCTCAGGCCTTCTCTCTCTGATCGTCCTGTGGGTGGCTCCTAGGAAGGGGTGAGGCAGTGGAGGCCCTGGCATGAATATATTTCTGAGAAGTGAAAGGAGGCAATAACTAGCACAGGTGGTGTGTTAATAATATTAAGGGGCTAATAAAGGCAGAAAATATTTGTTGCTGTCGTTAGCTGCTCCCCTTTGCCTTCACCTGTGTATGTTGTGTAGGAGCAGAGCTGAAACCCCTGCATTCTTTTTCTTTCCCTCCTCTTTCTTTTCTTCCTTACCTTTCATTTGCTTGTAAGGATGTATATAATACCTTCAACAGATGGGCTTGTGATGATATGGAAAATTAAATAAATAAAAGTTCCAGAGCTTGGAAAGCTATGTATTGATTTGATTATCGTCTTTAAGTATAAAAAGTGTTTTTTTGCAATTCCTTTCCTCATAAACCAACACTGCCTTGTAGCATTTCTTACAGTTTTTATTACTTAAATTTTTGTGTGTATTTGTCTGAACTTCCCAAACTATTTGTGATCTTGTTGAGGGTGTTAGTGGTGTCAAATTAGATGCACATGATATAATTCATGAATTGAACCACTTTGCAGATGGTTGGTGGCTGTTAGATTTCTTTGTATTTTCTATAACTTTCAGTAACCTTCACAATTGGGTTTTTCCATGAGATTGACCCACACACATCTCAAACTTGGCAAGTCCGAAATGGGAGTCATTGACCCCCTCCTTGCCCCCAGAATGCCTTCCTCATCCATCCGGACATCTTTTTCTTCTCCTCCTCCTTTTCTTGGCTACGTCTCACTTTCTGAGTTCTGAAGATGTGTGCTGCTTGAAACCTCAGTGGTTCCCATTGCCGATGCGCTAAAGGCCAAGTGTGCAACACAGTTCGTGATGGTCTAATCCCTGCCCACTTCTGTAACCTAATTTTTCTTGCATACTTTCCTCTGTCAGGGTGCAGCTGTGTTCAGCTTTCTTAGCATGCCAGGCTGGACTCTGTCTCGGTGTGCCCCTGTTGTTCCCTCTCTCTGCCTGGAATCCCTTTCACTTGTTAACTTCACCTGCCAGCAAATTCCAGTTTACTCTTCTGACATTGTTGCTGTTGGGAAGCCTTTCCTTACCCCACCTTCTCATGGTTAATCTTTTCCCTCCCTGCTACCGTTGCGGGTTATGTATTCCTCTAATGTGCGCATCTAGAGGGTTGTGGTTTGGTTGTTTATTTGGTTATCTCCCCTCCACACTTGGTTTTCTAGCCTTAGCCCCGTGCTCGTCACGTCCAGGAGGCTGGAGAGATGTTAGATGAGTGAAGGCTGCGCGCACAGATTTGTTATAAATGTTGTTCACCGCATGAAATCAATCAAAATAATAAGTAAGAGGCTGTAGCATAAAATAATAGTAAGACATCGGTAAGCCTGAGGGTAGTAACAATAGATTGTTAGGGTGGTATGGCATTTTTGCTCTTGAAGAATTTCAAGAAGGAAATAGAACACGCTCATGGATAGTTTAATTCTTCATTGGCTAAAGAGGGGAAAGTGAAGCAGGTGTTCTTCGGAGGATCCCTTTAAGTCTCCGACTCTGATCCGAGTATGTGGCTAGGATTCAGTATGAGTTGCTTCTGTGCTAAGTGCTTTGTGTGTACTCAGTATGTAATCTGTCCTTTTCAGGAGCTGAAGGCCAAAGTGTTACAATCAGAGAATTGTATGTGCAGAATATAATACAATCCCCTTATTATGATCTTTTGATTCTCATCATATGGAATTTTGAAACTGTATAAGCCCCTGAACTCTATTTCCACAACTCGCTTTGCCTTTTGGAATGTTGTCGTTGTACTTCAGCTTACTCCTGGGGCTCCCTGTTGTCATTCACGGTTACTTTGTTTATTGTCTGATTCTTTCTCTCAACTAAATGGAAAACTCCTTGAGAGTGAGGTGTTTATTTGTTTACTAACTCTTGTTTCCCTCGCAACCAGAAGAGTGTCTGGTATATGGTAGGTGCTCAGTAAATATTTGTTGAACGAATGCACTAGAAATAATCAATTCAGTTTACTCTTATTTCCTTATAATGAAGCATGGAAAAATGTAGTAACTTGTTCAAGGTCATACATATAACTAGTTAGTGTTAAAGCCAGATCCCCTCACCAGATGAGCAGCGTATTTTTTAAAAGATTTTATTTATTTATTTTTAGGGAGACGGGAAGGGAGGGAAAAGAGAGGAAGAGAAACATCAGTGTGTGAGAGAAACATTGATTGGTTGCCCTGCACACACACCCAAATTGGTGACCTTTTGCTTTGAAGGACAATGCCCAGCCACCTTAGCCACACAGGCCAGGGAGAGTGGCATTTAAAAAAAAACAACGAAACTACAGTTAAAACAGTGCCTTTATGTAATTTGATATTGATGTGGGTTATGGGCTTAACTGTGCATCCCTGTGAGCAGGGGTTAGAGGGGAGGAAAAGGGAAGAAACTATTATGTATTGAGCCCTAACTAAATGCTAGGTGCTTTATCTCACTTAATTACCACAAAAGACATGTTATGACAGTCCAGTAACATTGGTAAGTTATGAGGAAACTGAGGCTTAAGGAACTTAAGTATTTTTACCTGAGGGTCACACAGCTAGTACTTAACTGGGTTTTGAACTTAGGCTTGATTAACTGCACTTGGTAATAGGCCCTCTTACCTTAAGTACAATATAATTTTTGAATTTATGGCCTGATTGGCTTTAAGATTTTCAAATCAGACTACTCTTGAAAATGGTCTGGTTTGAACTGCTCAGGCAGAATTGCAGAAATTGTTTACCGACAACCCCACGGAGCAGTGGGGGCTGAGGTAATCGAGAGCCGTCTGTGGGGCTTCGGAGTCGAAGGGCAGTCCTGTGCTGTGGGTAGTGCTCTGCACCCCGACTCAGTTACGTCACATATAGTTCAGTTTCAGACTTCCTTTTTAACCCAGGCATCCAGGACACCTATAAAAAGGTGGCTATGTCACAGTCTTGTGCAGGGCAACCACTTCTGAGTGTGTCAGGTGGTACTGTTAAGCACAAAGAGAGACAATGCCTAAATGTAGGACAGGTAGGCAGGAGAGGACTGAACCCAGTTGAAACTAGCTGTTTCTGTAGTAAGTAGGCAGACCGTAATTACCTGTGTTGCTCAGAGACCTGAGCTGAGAGTGCGGGTGGGGAGAGGTCACGCCCATTATCTTCAGTAAAATGATGGGAGTAAATAACCCTGAGTTTCGAATGTGCTCCAGAAACAGTTGCTTACCATTTGGAGTCACAGTGGTGATATGGACATCCAGTTTGCTCCTTGTCACCCCAAGTCATCCAAGCATAAGGATGACATTATTTTCATTAATAGGCTCCCTTAGGTACCACAGCCATTCATTTGGAACTCCTTGTTTAGCTTCCTCTCTGGTAGCTTTGTGTAGGCTACCTTAGAAAGGAGGATGGAAATTGAGCTGCGGTGGCCCCTGAGGGAAGAGGGAGGATTAGTAAAAGTGCCAGAGAAACAAAAGGCTTAATTAGGAGGCTTTTCTGTGTTGGGAGTTAAGATTGTTTGCATTAGCTGGTTGTTGAGATGGGGGTGGAGAACCAGGAGGAGGAGGTGGAGTTGTAAGGATAAGCAGAATAGTTAGGCACTCAGCGGTGATGTGGTGGTCCCAGCACCAGCAGCAGCTGGGAACTTTTTAGAAATGCAGATGTCAGGCTCCACTCCAGACCTGCTCAGTTTTCTTTTTAGCAGGATTCCCAGGTGATTCTGTGCACTGAGTTGGTGGTTGAGTGATTCAGTGCAAGGAGCTTGATTGATCTGGGATTGAAACCTGGTTTGGCCAAGCTGTGTGACCTTGGATAAATTATTTAACCTCTCTGTGCCTCAGTTTCTTGTCTGCAGATTAGGGGAACTCTACCTCTTAGGGCTGCTGGGGAAAGTAAATGAAATATTGGTGTATTTTGCAATTGGTGGCATCTTAGATTTAATAAGATTTAGTAATATCTGTAATGTACCAGATACTTAATCTGGCATCGAGCAAATAAATACTCAATAAATTTTATTACTAATAAATAAGGCAAATTTATATGAAGAGCTTTCTATATTTCTCTCTCTTTATCTCTCAGTGAATGCATCTGTTTGCAGTTTTATAAATCTATAGTCCGCATGTGTATACTCTGGTGTTGGTTTAGCACTATTTAATAATAGTAGTTGCAGCAGCAGTTAAGAATATTGTGCTTATTGCTGTGCCAGGCACTATTTTAAGTACTTTGTGTCTATATGGATTCATTCAGTCCTTAGAGCAACCATATGAAGATTATCTCCATTTTCAGATGAGACAGACAGAGAGGTTAAGTAACTTGCCAGAGATCACAGAGCCAGTAAATGGCAGAGCCACGGTTTGAATTGAGCAGCCTGAGTCTAGTATCTGTGCTTTCTATTTCCATGTATTGCTGTTGTTCTCACACTTACGTGTTGTAAGGAAATCAGGAGACTTGTTTTGGATATCTGATTCTGCCACTAACTTATTTGTCACTTTGGTTAAGTCACTTTACTTCTTTGAGACAGTTTTCTTACTGTAAAAATAGGAAGGGGAAATTAGACAAGATTTATGAAGTCTCTTCATTGATTCATTCAGTATATACTGACTGAAATAAAAAATTGTTAGAAAATCATATCTAGGAAATTGGTTCAAAAGTACTTGTTCAAGCACGTTGGTGTGGATAAGAAAAAGGGGTTTAACTCTTGGCTCAGCCACTTCCTGGCTCTATTATGTTGGGCAACTTTCTAAACATTGATTTCCTCATTAGTAATGGAGAGAATAGCTCATACCTTGCAGGGATGTCGTGAAGTTTGATTAAGATAATGTGTTTTAGCACCTAGCATATGTGAGGCATACAGTGGATGCTCAGTATGCATGAGTTCTCTTTCCTTCTTTCTGTTCATCCAGGAATAGTTAGGGAAGCATACCAGATTCAAAAGGAGTAAGAATCTATGTTGGTCCTAATGTCTTTTTTCCATAATGGTATTCTCTTTGTTGGGAAATTAGAATTTGTAGAGAAAGAAGTGTGCATATATAGTCAGATCCTGTCATTTTTAAGTAATCCACCATTTGATTTTAAATTAAAATTTCTTTTGAAAAGACATAGTTTATAGTATGATGAAGATGGTGTATTAGTTTCCTGGAGTTGCCATAACAAATTACCACAAATTGGGTGGCTCAAACAACAGAAATTTACTGTTTTACAGTCCTGGAGGCTAGATGTTTGAAGTTGAGGTGCAGCAGGATTGGTTCCTTCTGACAGCTGTGAGGGAGAATCCGTTCCAGACCTCTTCACCAGCTTCTGATGGCTTCAGGCTGGTAGATGGTGTTCTCTCTGTGCCTGTACGTCATATAAGTACACCAATTT
The DNA here is from genome assembly GCA_004026765.1 of Micronycteris hirsuta. Taxonomy (NCBI): domain Eukaryota; kingdom Metazoa; phylum Chordata; class Mammalia; order Chiroptera; family Phyllostomidae; genus Micronycteris; species Micronycteris hirsuta. The sequence goes on along the minus strand of PVJI01004224.1, from coordinate 6,249 downwards.
TATATTGGGTTAGGGTATACCCTAATGACCTCATCCTTACTCAATCATTTGTAAAGGCCCTATTTCCAAATAAAGTCACATTCATGGATACTGGAGGTTCGGATGTCACCATTTTTAGGGGACACAGTATGACCTCTAACAGATGGTTTAGTTACTTTCTAACCTGAAGAAAAGAGCAAATATGAAATTAACTTTTGCTAGTCTCTTAAGACTTCTTACTGCGATTCTCTTCTTAGGGACACAGGAAGAATCCAGGTTCACCCCTTTGTCCTACTAATTCTGCACTTAGGTTTTGGCAGCATTTAGGAAAGAAAGCCAAGGTGGGCCTGGTTTGTAACTGGATGGGAGATATCTCCCTTTATGGGCTGAATGGATTAATAAAAATAATAGTAATAATAATAGCCCTCAATAATTGAGTTTTTACTATGTGCTAGGAACTATGTTCAGCATGTTATATACATTAGCCCATTTCCTTCTCATCAGAACTCTATAAAATCTTATTATTTTCATCATTTTACAGAGAAGAAAAGTGAGGTTTAGGTTTAGCCGGTGAGATAAATTGTCCAAGGTCACACCTTGTAAATGTCAGAACAGGCATTCAGATCTAGGTCTGTGGGACTACAGAGCTTCAGCTCTTCACCATGGTATTATACTTTCCTTTCACTTCCTTCAATAGAACTGTCTGACCCAAGTCTCCTTCTTTTGTCTAAAAACTCCTAGTTCTGGAATTATGCCGACTGAGGGGTCAGGGAAGTGACCTTCACTTGAATTTGTGTAAGTTCTTATTGTTTGTGAGTGGGAAAGGGAGTGTGACTTCAGTTGGCACTTTTTATCCCGTGGTTTAAGCCTTGCCAAGGGGCCCTAGTCAGGTGTGGGACATTGTGAGTTTCTTTAAAACAAAAAATACTGTTTTAGAACTGAAGGTGAAAAAGCATAGGCCTATTACGACTACCTAATAATAATAACTTTATTATTATTTATTACTATTATTACAGAATCACATGCTCATTGTAATAAATTTAAGCAGTACTAAGAAAAAATTTATTTTCTGTAGTCTTTCTCCATCTAGTCCCCACTGGTCAGGGTAACCAGTCAGTATTTTTTTTTTAAGATTTTATTTATTTATTTTTAGACAGAAGGGAATGGAGGGAGAAAGAGATGGGGAGAAACATCAATGTGTGGTTGCCTCTCGCACGCCCCCAACTGGGGACCTGGCCCACAACTCAGGCATGTGCCCTGACTGGGAATCGAACCAGCGACTTTTCAGTTTGCAGGCTGGTGCTCAATCTACTGAGTCACACCAGCCAGGATTTACCTTTTTTTTTAAAGTTTCTTTTCCTTTCTTCTAGCATATTCAGTCTTCCATTTGGGATAATTTTCTTTCTGCCAGAAAAACTCTTTACTGATATATTCTGTAATATGGTCTACTGGTGATAAATTCGCTTAGTTCTTTTTATGTATCTATCTGTGTATATTTATGTATCTATTTCCACAGAGACATTTTATTTGCATGCATGTGTTACATCCTTGGAAAAAGAACTCTAGGGTTTTCCCTGTTGTGTGTTTTCCTCTTGCGTTTTCATGGGTCATGATGCCTGCCGGGTTGTCAGCACAGTGAAATCAAACCAATGGGATAGAAGCAGGTTGTTCTGCCATTGTTTTAGATCTTTGAGTTGCACATCAAATCTGGGACTGATTACACTTGTTCAGTCTGCCTGTGAGGTTCACAACAATTTTCTCAGCTCTGTGGTCATTAGTAATTTCAAGCTGGCCAATGTAACCATGCTCCATCACCAGAGTTAGAAACCGGACAATGACTTTGGGGCACAGCCTAATAAGAATCTGGCGTTTGCCTCTCTTTGCAGTATTGTTATTCTTGAGAGCATCAGCCAGGACATTCAGGCGCATCCTTATGGCAGCACAGAAAGATGGTGGAAAGAGCAGTTTTTTTTTAATTTTTGTTGCCATATATTTGGCTTTCTTTGGGGCCTTTGTTTGGTACTTAGGAGGTGTGCCTTTGCTGGAGTCATCCCCTTTCCTGTAAGATCTTTCCCACCTCTTCTGGTGAAATCCTACTGGTCTGTGGAGCTCAGCTCAGTTTCTCCCTTCCCCATTCACACTTTGCAAACCATACTAACCCCGTGATAACTCATTCTGCTTCCGAATTCATACCATTAACTTCTGCCACTCATAGCCAATTGCCACGTAATGCTGTATTTTATTATTGTTTAACTTCCTGCATATTTGCCCAATTAGATTATACTCCTGGTGCTCACAGATGACAATTTAGTCTTCGTTCTACTCCTCATTTTGCCTAGCAAAGTGCCCTACATTTAGCAAGTATTCACCAAAAGTTGATGTGATTGAATTTCTCAGTACTTGACACACCTTTAAAGATTAGGTGCTCAGAGTTGGGAGCCTGGGGGAACATTCCGCTGATGACATCATCTTGGCTGCCTGTCTGGATGGGGTGTGCACCACTGGGAGGAGTGTTGGCAGATGAAATACTTGTGTAACAGGTTATGTTTCCTCCTCTAATGAATGGGATTCAGACTCCACATTGGAGAAAAGAGATAGTACGCGTAGGAGGAGGGCTGACAAGGGGATGGAAGGGAGGATGTGACATCGTTAGACATGGGGATGTGGCTTTATTAAAAACATAAATAAAAGGATGGTGTAATACAGAGAGAAGCTTCTTGGAACCAGTAGGCTGATTAGACAAACCAGCTACTCTGGTGCAAACCAGTTATTAATTGCCATTTATTTTCTTTGCAGTAAATCTGTACCACCCAACTACTTACTTTATCATTAGGGTGAGTCTGGAGAAAGGGCTTGGTTTAGAATTAGGAAATCCAAGAGAGATGCAGAGTAGTCCGAGTGGGGAAAGGGGTAGAGATATTTTTTTCTCTTATTTGTCTTATCAGCCCTAGACCTGAGGGGTTACCAGGATCTCCTTACATTTGCTAGTAGGAGTTGCTACTGGAGTGGTATAAAACCTCTCATTTCTACCTCTACTATTTCCTTTTGCCCCTTCGTGCTTTCCTCTTTCACTGGCGCCATCCTGCCACACACACTAGATTGGTCGTCATTCCCATCTCTGAGGCCCAGGTGTGCACTGGACCACCCTGTTGTTAGTTGCCCAGACCTTGAGTGTAATTTCTCTGTCCTCCACTCTGTCTTCTCCAAGTGGTAGGGAGGTAGAGAAAAGGTAATGGAGTGTGATAGCTTTAAGTCTTCTGTGATTTACAGGGTAGAATGTTTTGATTGCTTGATTTAGGGGTCTTGGGCTTCCTGATGTGAGGATCTATTCTTTTGTTGAGTAATGTGGACTCAGAGAGTCTTGTGTTGGGGGTTGGTATCTGCCTCTGAAGGGGGAAGGTCACTTTTGGACTTGATCGTTCCCCTCTATTAATGGATATCTCAAGAAGATGAGAATTCATGTTGCTTTGAACAGTTATAAATATACCAAAACTCGTAATATAGTTGTAATGATTGAACTTTTGGTTTTGAAAACACCTTTTAAAAAATACATTGTTTTTGGCTAAATGCCTCCCTACTTTTTGTGGGATGATTTTGCTGCATACTAATCTGGAGGGAATAACAACACTAAATGACTTTTTGTAGATCACTAAACATTATGATGTTACTGAGACTGTGTTGGTGGAGAGAGTTTTGGTCCATGGAAATAATGTGGGTTTTCAGGTCTACTTCTTTCTCTCCCTTCCCACAAGTCTTCCTACATGTCCCATTATCTGGCTTTGGGAGGGATGCACAGTGGAAAAAGTGAGTACACTCATTTCATTGTTCAGGTCGTTTCCTGGGTGCGGTTCTGCAGAGCTTCCTCCAAGAGCTGACTCAAGGGTTCTCTTCCATTATGGCGGTGTTCTTGTTTTTACATGTCGTACTAATTAACAGCCTTGGCATTCCAAGCAGCATCATTTGGGGATATTAGGTTGGGACTGAAGAAAGAAAAACTATTTTCAGAGATTGCTTGAGAGAAAGATTTATTTCATTGGGCAAATCAAGTCTCCCTAGTGCCATGACTTGAGAACTGGAAAATTCTAAGCATGTATTCTTCCTCTTTGATGTCACCGACTTCTCTGAATAACAGTTATTTGTTTGTCTTTCTGTCCTCCATAAGACTGAGCATCTCAAGAGCTGGGATAGCCTCTCATCCATCTTTGTATCTCTGGTGTGTAGCATAGTGCCCAGCTCAAGGTGTTTGTAAATGTCTGTTGAGTTGAAGAGTGTAGGGACACTTGAAATGCATTAACTGCGGCCAGGCGCGTGTTTAGCATTATTGAGTTGGGAGCCACTAAGTATAAAGAGGAGCTAGAGATACAAAGAAAGGATTTTAAGGGACTTTTTGTAGATAGGACTTAGAAATGTTTATTGCCTAGGACTTTCTTGAGAAACAGTTGTTTACGGTCTTTTTTTTTTGTTTTTTTTTTTACATGGAAAAACATGGAAATTGTGTTAGTTCCATCTGATTAGCTAATGACCTTGGACAAGGCTTCTAGTCACTGTGACCTTTTTGTAGCAGGGAATACCTGCCTGTCCCTGGCAGGGGGAGGGATTCGGATTCAGCAAAGGGAGGCGGTGGGGAAAGAAAGTTCTGAGCCCCTGTTAGCCAGGCACTGCAGAAATATAAAGCCGTGATGATTGCTGCTGACAAGTAAAGTCTCAGCCTCTGCTCTGGTTTGCATTCTGCACCCAGCCACAACTTCGGGCTGGGTGGGTGCAGACTTTAAATGTTCGGGTCATCTGTAGCTGTTGGCAGATGTCCCTTGAAATTTACCTGAGTATTGTGCAAACATTACTTTTTGGCTCTTTTCCTTTTGTCCATGTGCTTTTGGTTGGCATTAGGGCATGAGGTGCCTTTATTTTCCCCCTTTAACTGGTACATATCTATAGCAAGATGGCCCAGGCTTGGAAATTGTTACTTAGTGAGTGACTGAAGCCTGAGAGGAACTAAGCTTTGCATAGCCCCCTGCGTTGAGAAGGGAACAGTCATTTCCCTGAGCATGGCTTGGATCCTGATCAGCTGATTTCCTGTCTCTATATGGATGTGTTTCCTCTCCTTCCTTCTGAAAGAAATGGATATTTTTTCATTTCCTGTTTGATAGCGTATTTTCGGAGTACCAGGAGACACTTGCTGACTATAAATCATTTGGGGTGTGGGGGTAGGAAGGAAGCCGCTTTTATTTTCAGCAGAATGGCGTTCATTTGAGGAATTCAAAGCATATATATGAACCCAGGCTTCCTTGTACCCCTGGAAGAGACATAGGACCTAAAGGCATTGCTTTCAAATGCTCTCTTACCTGACCTGTGGTGGCCCTACCCTTCCCCCACTTCAGTCAGAAAGGCTTGGTCCCTCATGGGGACCTACATGCAGAGGATTCTACTCCCGCTACATCCTCTAGTCAGTCAGCCCTTTTGGTGCCTAAATCTACTGGGCAGCAACTGTTGGTTCCTGGTGGAAGTGACACCACCCTTGCAATGAAGCCTTGGTAGGATGCCCCCTGAGCCCTGACTGAATGACACAGGCTGGGACCGGAATCTGGCTGTCTGTCCAGATTTCCTGCCCTCTGTCCTCACAGGCAGGCCCTTCAGCTTCCTTTCTGGGGGTGGGGGGTGGAAAGGGGTGAGGGGTAGGAGCCAGCTGGTTGATAAGAAGTAGCTCCTCCTGTGATCCCAAGCTGCGGCTTCTGTTTTTCTAACCAGGATCTGCCTTCCCATTCAGACTGGCCTGCTCCTGAGCCATCAGGAGTGAGAGCAGAGAGGACTAGAGAAGAGTGGGGAAGAGATTGTGATGCCCTTTGCTTCTAGTGGAGCTCTGCTTAGTGTTTGGGGAGCTGGGGTTTAATTTTGCAACACTAACTCCTAGATTTTCTTTCTTGACCTTGGAGAAGTCCTTAAAATTCTTACAAAATAGGACGTTGCTTGGTAGGTTATGAGAACACCATTTTTGGGCTTTGTGGGTAACACAAACAGCTTTTCCTAGTTTGCTGGGGTTTTACATGGCTAGGTAGGTAATTGGCGTGTTTAAAGTTCTTAGAGACTGTCACAGCCTTCTAAGTGGAATTAGTGAGTATGCACCTCACTTGTAACAGTACCATCATGCCCCACTTAATGATAGGGGTATGTTCTGAGAAATGTGTCATTAGGAGGTTTTCTCATTGTGTGAACATCACAGAGCGCACTTGCACAAACCTAGATGGTCTAGCATACTGCACACCTAGGCTAGAC
>PVJI01004223.1:85667-111867 GCA_004026765.1 Micronycteris hirsuta | reverse complement strand
GGGGAGGGAGAGGATGCAAATAACTGTAATTGAACAACAATAAAGTAATTAAAAAAAAATTCACCTAGCTGGACTTTATTATAATTGCTGTGCGTCAGTGATTTCTCTATATGTTATCTTGTTCTCTTCCTGTTATGAGCTCCTCTTGTCTTGTTCTTTTCCAGTATATACTGGATGAAGAAAGGGCAAATTGACTTTCTAATTTGTCTGACTTTGGATTAAAAGAAATTACATAGAAGTAGCTATACTTTAGATACCAGCCTTGAAAAATACCATCCACAAATTTACATGATTTAGATGATGAGATGATGGACTTCAAGCCAATGCCGTAGTACGAGGAGACTTTGGAGGAAAAAGTGAGGATTTTTTCTAGTGGGAGGGGTTTGAGTTTTCATAGTCAGAGAACAGATAGTAGTAGACTGTAATTTCAAAGATAGCTAACAGCAATATCTCTCACTCCATAAGCTTTCTGCAATGTGACATTAATACCCCTCCATCATAATCATCTTAAACTATACCCATTGCTGATAATAAAAATGACGAAAAAGACAAAGCAAATTTCAAAACAAATATTTTTATATAATTAATCTCTGTAACACAAATCTTTAGCACATGCACTCCCAGTGTTTCTTTCAGAGTATAATTAAGTATTTACAGATATATAATAATGGGTATATAATAAATGTTTTAAAAAGCAAAGATAGTGGCAAACTTCATGCTTTTTCTGGTTGAGTATTTTTTATTTTGTATGTGGAATATTTCTTATTCTGTTTTAATTTTTTTCTTTGTCCTATTACTCCTAATTATTTCTACTTCTTTCTAAATATCAACAAATTACATTTACGTACTTCTATTTTTTTCTAATTTCTATGTTTCTTATTATTCTCAATATGCTAAAATATGGCATAAAATATGATACACAAATGCAAAACATCAGTTTTTAACACTAAAATTTAAATTACATAATAAATATTGGAAACAAAATAATCACTTTAAAACGAACCACACTGTTTTGGGGGTCTGTTGTTCTTTGATATTGGACAAGCTACTCTTTCTGGGACTTTTTTTTAGTATTGTATTTAATGTTTACATTCCATTAGGTCATTCTTTGGGAGTGACACACTATGCAGTCAGTTTATATAAAATAATTTAGATTTCAAAACTACGTAAATACAACTGAAAACTATGTTATTAGTTGTGTGTGCAATGTTCAAAAGAAACTCAGTGTCTCAAAAGTAAAAAAAAAATATTTTTGCCAAATATTATACATTAAATGTTTGAGAAAGGGGTGTTTTGGACAGAATAAACAACCAAAGAGTTATAAAGTAAGCAAAATTCCAAGTTCCCATTGACTTCTATCTAAGGAGTTTTGTTGGGAAAAAGCAGATAAAGTCGTTAATTTTACTGAGCTTAATAATATCTTTATATATCAATAAGTAGCGATTGCCCACATGAGCCTAAGTATTTGCAGGCTTTTCTTTTTCGTACGTTTTACTCTTATGAAAGGAGAGAGAGAACAATTTTTTATGCTCTCTGTAAAGTTCATGGACACATTAAATAATCAAAAACAATTTGCACATATACATATGTTGAAAAGTCAGAGAGAGAGCAAATGTGTTTATAAATTATACATGACTAACAATAAAGGACAATTTCCTCAGTACTTTTAGTTTGTATACCCTAAATATGAGAATATCTTCAAAGAATCTACTGATAAGCCCAAACAGGAAAAGAGTGTTTTCAATTAAAATATACTATAAAGAGAAAGCAAAATATAATTTGCAATTTTTCATTTGATTGTAACAATTATAAGTTCTTGCCTATATCAATATAGAGTTTTAACACTTGAATTAAATATCTTTTGCATCTCTAGGAAGATAAAATAGAACTGCCTCAGGAAAAAAATTTATTAAACACAGTCCCCAAGATACATATTGAGCTCAGAATTACCCAGCATGTGTCTAGTCTCAAAAGATTGTGTTTGCTTCTCAGTCAAATGTTTCCTGCTGCTGAGGAAAAAAATGTAAACTTTGTTTCAAGAAAAAGCTTTAACCCAAGAATTATTGCACTGCCATGGTTACCTAATGAAATATATTGCATAATCTAGAAGGTGTCAAGAAAACATTAGATTTGAAAATAAAATGATCTTTCTGTCGGAAAGTCATACATATGCCCTCCATGCTTGTGTAGATACCAGTTTAACACACTGTCTCAGAAGCATCCTAACTCTGAAGTTCCCGCAGAGCAGTATGTACGTGTATCTCAGCAGTGTGCAAATCATTTCTCTTATCTAATTATCTCTTACAAATATACCTTTGGTTGTCCTTTGATTTTCCTAAAAGGTGAGACCCGCCGTGGGACATTCATCTTGACTGCCAAATATTTTTTCAGAAGTTGCTTTTCTGCTGTTACCTTTAGACAGAAGTGTGTAACTCAATGAGATAAGAGAAAGCAACATTCTTATAAAAATGCTAAGAAAAATGCCCTGGCTGCTGTGGTTCAGTGGATTGAGTGCTGGCCTACAAACCAAAGGGTCACTGGTTTGATTCCCAGTCAGAGCCTATGCCGGGTTTGCAGGCCAGGTCCCCAGTCGGGGGTACAGGAGAGGCAACCACACATTGATGTTTCTCTCCCTCTTCCTCCCTCCCTTCCCTTCTGTCTAAAAATAAATACATAAAATGTTTTTTAAAATACTAAGAAAAATAAATGTTATGTTTAATTTCATCTTTTTAAAAACAAGAGTCTTGAGACTGTTTTACATAAGGAAAAAAAATATTATTCAAGATGAGTTATACAAAAAAACCTATTTAAAATTAAAATGATGACATAGTTTGGAAATATTACTTATTTACATTACTTCCCAAGTACAAGGCTAATCTAAACAAAAAACTATGTGCAGGCAACATATGTAATTTTTACTACTTGCCAATTCAACCTTCAAAAGGCTAGAAATTAATTATACAAAACTGTTGATAAACACATCCTTTACTACACGTTCAATTAAAATAACTGTACTATAGTATCTAAGAAAACTAGTAGCAACAAATGTCAGTTATTGAACATCACTGGTCAGGTCACATAGACTGTAGCCTTGATACAAGTGCTCCAGTTAAGTTCTAATATAATGGCAAAGGCAACACTCTTCTGCTCTGTCATAAGTATACCAAATTATTTTCCAACTTTGAGGAATCATTTACCAAGAGAAATCTTCTAATTGATAAAGATATATTTCTTTTATTTAAAGTTTCCAATTTAAGTAAACATGCATTGCCACTAGTTTATTCCTGTTTGGTAATTAATTTGAGTTACCTTAGACTAGATATAAAATCGGTCCTTAAAAAACTGCAATTGAAAGATTGTTATGCAGAGTTAGGAGTTTAAAGCATTTTAGCAACATAAACACTAATCCTCCAAGTGTCCATGCTACATTCCTTTGTTTTCTTTCTACATTCTTAAAGCTATAGTATGTCTGTCCAAGAAATGCATATGATTTCAAAGTATTGATAAGAAAACACAAATTAGCAAGCTACTTCAATGAACATTTCCATTCTTTCTATATTCATGTACATTTTTCTGGTTCTTATGTTTTTTTTATTATCTCTATGTTTTCTCTTACTCATTCCATTTGTTTTGATGCCTTAGTGTAGTTTATTGATGCTGAAACATAACGAATTTTAGTGGTAACAGCCTGGGACGAGTTCTGACCATGTGCAGGAAGTGAAGCAGGGAGAAGCAGTTACAAACAGCTTTATTAAGTGAACCGTAGAGAAAAATTACAATCTCACAGACCTTTCTCTTTCCTGAAAATCGGGGTGTGTAATTAGGCCATATGTTTATTAAATACACGATAGGAATTTTAAGAAAGATTCAATTTAGTGTTTGTGGGTCCATCTTGGGTTAGGCACTCTCAAACAATGACTCCGTTTTCATTATTTAAACAAGCCATGCTGCTCACCTCTGAACGGTAGATTTTACATAGCAGAGTACCTGTTCATGAAGAGCAGTGTTGCAAGTGGGTGAAGTATTTTTGAAGCTATGTGTCATTTTTAATGTAAGGTATTAAAAGAACTTTAATTAAAAGTTCATGTGCTTCAATTTTTATATTATGACATTTAAGATTTTAAAAATCTCAAGATCTGCTTTAACATTTGAGAAGACATTTTGCTTCCTGATTATAAGTAAGACTGCTGAATGTGGCTGTTATTTATAAAAATTTTATAAATCACAAACAAGTGTTTTCACGTATGAAACAAAAGAAAAATGCATAGTCGTGCAGGTTACTTAGAAATTCTTACAGTAAAAGCCACAGCTGGAATAATAAAAATCACCCTGAAAATAATCATAATGGTCTTGAAACTTGCAACGAATAACTTCAGGTTTTAAACAAAATAGTAAAGAAACAAAAATACACCCATAGCACAGATTGCTGTTTTATTTTAAAATATTGCTTCATTTTAAAAAACAAAACAAATCACAGACTTCCTGCAATAATAGAAGATTAAAACAGTATTGAAAATTCTCCTTCAATTGCTATTTAACAAAATGAATAAAAATAATCAAAATAACAACAAAATTAACCAGCAGAATCTAAACTATAAAAGAAATAAAATGAAATGCCCAACTTAAAAAAGTAGTAGCCAACAAAAGAACAGATGATCTCAGTTAAAAAAAAAAATAGGGGATATTATTCCTTCTCCCATCTCTACCCCGCCTAAACAAAGAAACTATCTTGGGAAGCAATGAGTCAGGAAAACCCTGCAAATTCTCATCAATACTTTCTAATTTTGATTTAAGCTTACTAGAGTGACTCATCAGCCTTGGGAAAATCAGGATAAACCCAAGAAAGTGCAGTAACTTACATGAGCAATTTTCAAACACTATGCTACAAGAATTCTTAAAACATGCATACCTGACTATTTAGTCAGGGACACTGACCTCTTTGCCCTTAGATTGTCTAATAAAAAAAAAATGACAACAGTGAATACAACAATAGCCACAAATATGAATACCTATCAAAGTCATACCTATTTTTTGTCATATCGGCAAATATATTTTTGGTGTGCCCAAGAATTTTAGTAATTAGTTTATGAGTTCCACAAGATAAAAAAGGTTGAAAATCACTAGTTTACATGATGCACAGAAACATCAGCAGAGTGAGCAAGTATCACCAGGAACTTTCATATTTCAGGATCCATACTGCGCTAAGTAAAAGATCTAAAAACAATGGGAGTGCCACAGCTTTATCTGGGATAAGTGGGCCATGATGTGGCAATTAATAAAACGTAAGAAACGAACCCAGGTCACACAGCATTGATTATTATACTGCACGGCACCTGAGAACTCGCCCTTCTAAAACTCATTCTTTTATTCATTCATTTAACCATTTTTTATTGAGAATCTATTATGTATTTTTCACTGTTCTAGGCACTGGAAAAATGGCAGTAAACAAACCAGGCAAAAAATCTAGTTTTATGGAGTTTATGTTTTAATAGAAACATAATAAAATGAATAAACCCCAAATCTATAGCTTATTAGAATATGAAAAATGGTATGGAAAAAATTAGAGACAGAAAGTCCTTGGGAAGAGGGGTTTCAATTGTTAATAGGGTGGTCAGATAAATCTTCTCTGTAATAAGGTGACAAATAAGCAAAGACTAGAAGGAAGTGAGAGAGGAACTGAACCATGTGGACAGGTAAAGGTGAGATGCCAGGCAGCAGAGGTAGTAGGTATGAGAGCAAAGGCAAATGTCAGAAACAGCCAAGTAGACAGTGCCACTTCCATGGGGAGAACTAAGTCCAAGTCAGTAGGAGATGAGATAAAAGAGCTACTGTGTTGGAGGCAGATGTATTGCCTTGGGCCTTACGCCATTGTAAGTATTTTGCCGGTTATATAAAGTGAGAAATGAAAACATGGGCTGAGCAAAGACTTAATATATTTGATTGGCACATTCTGACTATGGTCTAGAGTATAGACCATAGAAGGAACAAGCATAGTAATAGCAGAGGTTAAAAAAATAAGTTGGAATTTGGATGTATTTGAAAAGCAGAGCAAATGGGATTTACAACACATGCAAAATAAAACAAAGAAACATACATGAAATATTACATGAAATGTAATCCAAGGACTAAAAGTACATTCTCAAGAACATTTTGAAATATAAAAAATTAATACAAAAAATTAAAAGTCAGTAAAATGGATCACAAAGATAAGAAAAAAGACAACAAAATGACCTAAAACACAAAGTCTTACAGCAAAGGAAATTGAGGACAAAATATTCAAATAAAAGTATACATTAGAAATAGAAAAAATGAATAACACAATAAAAAGTTAAATAGATGACATAAAATAATTGAGGAAATTATAGGAAGTTAAGGAAAAATAGAAACTAAATTTAAAGATATTTATTGAGAGGTGATGATAAGAAGACACACCAAATATATGGATAACTACTTATTAGAAATCTGGTCGATGTAATAAAATTTTTAAGAAACGTAATCTAATCACATTTCCCTGATATAAAGGAAAAACTAAATCTGAACATATTGCATTATACACCAGCAAGAAATGTAACAGAACATTCAGAAATGACAAATTCTGGCTAAACTATTGGGTTTCATGAAATAGAATTCCTCAGGCATACAGGCAGAAAATGCAAGTCAACTTCAAAGAAGACAACATTCAAGCTCACTGAAAATTTAATCAAGCATCATTTAATGCCAGAATAAAGTAAAATACTCTCTTCAATTTCTGATGGGAGGAAAATGTATGAATAAAGATTATTATCCCCTACAAGTTATCTTTTGGATATAAAGAGAAATGGAAAATCTCACATGCACTAGACAGCACAAGAGTACTCATGAGTTCATGGATGGTTAAAAAAATTTAACTAATTGGTATTGATATGCAGACAATCAAAAAATGATTCGAAAATCAAGAATTCAAACAAAATTAAATTATATATACATAGATAGTAAAAGAAAGATGCTAAATATTTTATTTATTTAAGGAACTAGGGCAAACAATTTAGAAAAATTAGGGTTTCAGGAAAGTCTATAATATAAAACCTGACAAATTTTTGTTCTCCACAGAATTAGAAAGAAGGAGGAATGGTAAAATGCGTAATTTTACTATAAAGAGCTGGAAGTCACTACATGCAGATTAAATTGAAACACAGTCAAAAACATTTCCTTAATAGCCGTTTCTCCTCCACTAGCAAATCAATAACAGGGACAATGTCTTTTTTACACCAATGTGGACTGTCCCCCACATTCCCCTTCCAGCCCCTTCCACTGATGCTCTAACTCCAGATCCATTAATTCACTGAAGAGAGAAAAGCTGTGATAGTTAATTCTATCATTTTGCATTAATTTGTAGCTGAAATAATTATTTAGAAGATACATTTTACATAATATTTGGATATCTAGGGGATCATTCAGTTGTAAATATTTGATTCTTTCCTTTATATGCCTAGTTTTCAGGATGATTAATTAGGTCATGGAAATGCTAGAATGGCTCAGACAAACTCATAGAAGAGTTGTTAAACTTTCAAAATTTCCATCCAGTTGTTTAAAATCAGCTACGGTGAAAGTATTCACACCATAGAAATCATCAGATGCTATGAGCTGGACTTACATATAATATATTCGTTGACAATTTAGATTTGTTGCCTATGAGAAGACTCCATATTTTTCAATAATGCTTACAGTAAAAATGCTCATGTGAGCCCTGGCTGGTATGGCTTAGTGCCACCTGTGAACAAAGGGTTGCCAGTTCGATTCCCAGTCAGGGCACATGTCTGGGGAGCAGGCCAGGTCCCCAGTAGAGGGAGCGTGAGAGGCACCAAACACTTATGTTTCTCTTCCCCTCTATGTTCCTCCCTTCCCCTCTCTCTAAAAATAAATAAAATCTTTTAAAAAATACTCATGTGCAATAGAACAGCAGAAAAAAAGAAAATATATTTCAAAATGTACCACCTACCTAATCATAATTGTTGCCAATATTCTTCTGTATTTCTTTATAAGCTTTTATTATATGTTTTTTAATTATAATGTAATTACAATTCTGTTTTTCATATTTCACATTGCAACATAAGTGTTTCCTTATAGGCAACATTTATTAAATTAATCCACTATGTGGAAATAATAATGTGTGAAATTGTCCAAATTTGTTGACTATTTATATGTTTTCAGAATACACAAAATCATATGAGGAAAATTTTTGAGCCCTTTTTCCCTTATTTTCTGGTTAATTCCTTCAAATGTAACCTATAATTAGGATTAAAATGAAAAAGAATATTAACTTTTTTAAAGGTTCTTATTAAATATATCTAAAGTGTATCTATAGTTTATACTCAACAGATTCTGGTTTTGATATCAAAATTACACTTCTGGGTTTAATAAATGCATTTTATAAAACTTAGAGAGGGAGGAGAATGTGGAGGAAAAAGAACACCATTGAAAAATAATGAGAAAAACTGAAAATACACCCATGGGAAATAATGTGAGAAAAATAATATCTCTCATAGTTTCTGAATTCTATGTTCCATATAACCAATCATGATATTCAGTAGAAAAAATAATAATTTTTTGTTAAACTTTATACTCTCTAAGATCTTAAATTCCGAAAGTTCTCTTTTAGCAATCAATACAGCTATTTGAAAAATAGGAAAACAACAGCCAAAATTACAAACAATGCAGCAGATTAGCAGTGAAAGTGTTTATATGGAATTTCCTTTGGGACTGTCAAAATGCACATGCACACACAAAATGTGCTTGACGATTTAGTTAAAGGAAAATCCTTCTGCTTTACTAGTAGTTGAATGCCACAAGAATATCCTATTATGTCCCAGGGACCATTCAATGGTAACTTAATATAATGTGTTTTGCTTTTTTTAATTCTAAAAGGAAGTTACTGTTGTCACCATGTTAAAGACTAAAGCCCAACATTAGTAGGAATTTGGCTTGCCCAAAACAACAGAGCTAAAAAACAAAATTCTGAAGCCCAAATAAAATGTGCAGGCATAATTGTGGTATATTCCAGCGGTATTTCTTCATTAGGAACATCTGAGATGAATCTTTTAAACTACAGCTAGCTAATAAGTAACTCAAGTACTTACGCAGTCATAGGTCAAACATTTATTCAGGATGAACCCAAAGACATACAAAGGTCCTAAAGCTTTCTTTCTTTTTTTTTCCTTTTGTTTTTTCACATTTTCTTTCTTTTTTTTTTTTTGTTTGTTTGTTTGATGGCTATTTTGTTTGCTCTTTTTTTTCTATTTTTTAAACTATATTTTATTATGTTGTTACAGTTGTCCCACTTTCCCCCCTTCTCGCCCCCCACCCCCTTACCACCCCTTTCCCCTCCCTTTAGTTTTGTCCATAGGTCATACACATTAAGTCCTTCTGTTCCTGCACTTGCTATACTATTCTAACCTCCCCCTATCTGTTGTCTACCTCCCATTTATGCTACTTGTTCTGTGCCCCATTCCCACCCTCTCCCCCTACCACTCCCCTGTTGATATTCCTCCATACCTCATATAACTCCCTTTAACATTTCATACAATAAAGGCTGGGTGGTGATGAACTTCTTGAACTTGACCTTATCTGAGAATCACTTAATCTGCCCTTCCATTCTAAATGAAATCTTTGCTGGATAGAGTATTCTTGGATGTAGGTCCTTGCCTTTCATGACTTGGAACACCTCTGTCCAGCCCCTTCTTGCCTGCAAGGTCCCCTTTGAGAAATCTGCTGACAGTCTTATGGGAATTCCTTTGTAGGTAACTGTCCCCTTCTCTCTTGCTGCTTCTAAGATTCTCTCCTTATTTTTAATCTTGGGTAATGTAATTATGATGTGTCTGGGTGTGTTCCTCTTTGGATCCAACTTCTTTGGGACTCTCTGAGCTTCCTGGACTTCCCGAAAGTCTATTTCCTTCGCCAGCTTTGGGAAATTCTCTATCATTATGTGTTCAAATAAGTTTTCAATTCCTAGGATTTCTTCTTCTCCTTCTGGCAGCCCTACGATTCGTATGTTGGGCCGTTTACAGATGTCCTGGAGGTTTCTGAGCCCCTCCTCCGTTTTTTGAATTCTTGTTTCTTCATTCTTTTCTGGTTGGATGTTTTTTTTCTTTCTGCTGGTCCACTCTGTTGATTTGAGTCCCAGTTTCATTCTTATCTCTATTGGTTTCCTGCAGATCTCTCCTCATTTGTTCCAGCAATTTTGATAATTTTTTGTTGAATTCTGAAAGCATCCTTATTACAAGGGTTTTAAACTGTGCATCTGATAGGTTGGCTATCTCTTGGTCGGTTAGCTCTGGAGCTTTAATCTGTTCCTTTCTTTGGGCCATTTTTTCCCCCCTCGGTGAACCTGTTACTGTAAGGAAGGCGGAGCTTTGGGGTTTCCCTGTGCAGGGAAACTCCCGGTAGTTGTGCTGTGACGTAGCCTGTGGGGGCGGGACCTGGGAGCACAATGGCGCCTTCTCAGCTCTCCACGCCCACACCGATTTGAGCCCCTCTGCGCTGGCTCCAGGGGTCGCTCCGGGGTGGGTAGACAGGCTGCACAGCTCCAATCCTCCGCGGGTCTCCCCAGCGAACTCTCCTGTGAGGCCGGGAGTTCTTCCTGCCAACGGTTACACCCCCACAGGTGCTCTCAATCTGCGCCAATGGGTCGCACCCTGCTTTCTCTCCCGGACCGTCTGCCCGCGAATTCGGACCTGCCGGGTCCACCAGTCTCGGCTCGCTGGGTCTGGATGAGCCGGGCGCTGGCTGCGCTTCAGTCAGGCACCCCTGTCTCAGTGTGCTGCAGCCCCGCGGGAACCGCCCCTCCAACCACGGTCCTGCTGTCTGCTCACCAGCTCGCCGCGGGGTCGCTGAGTGCTCTCCCTCCGCCGTGCTCCTCCCGGTTCACCAGACTGGATGAATGTATCTTCTTTAATTCCTTGGTTGTCGGACTTCCTCTCAATACGATTTTCTGTCAGATCTGGCTGTTTTTGGTTGTGTAAATTTCTGATTTTTTTCCTTGTTTGGTTGTGCGAGATGGCACGGCGCCTTCACCTATGCCGCCATCTTAGGAAGTCCTGGTTTTTCACATTTTCTAAAAACCTGGGAGCACTTTAAATGACTCACCTCCTCCTAAGCAGCATTCTCTTTATTTTAATAATGAATACCCTCATAATTTTGCTCACTATCACCCGTATAATGAACAACATTAGCAAATATGTAATCTTTAAGACACTTAATTTATCTAACTCAAAAATGAAAATAGAAGTTGATAATCCTTGATGGAAGAGGATTTTTGGAGATAATTGTTACTAAAAGGATAATAGTTGGCAAGAAAGAAAAATTACAACAAAAAAGCAAATATTTAATAGGTTGTATGCTGGAAATTGCCTGAGTTCTCAATGGCATTATTTTGATAACTGTGCATTGAAATTGTGCATTGAGGGTTCAAGATGGCCAAGGAGTAAGTATAAGCTGCACTAAACTCCTCCAAGGACCAATTTGGAGTTACAACTAAATTGTAGAGAAATCATCCAGAATAACCAACTGAACACTAGCTGGAAAGAAGCCTTATAACCAAGGACAGACAGAAGAAACCACTTCACCAAAACCAGACTGGTAGGCAGTGGAGAGGAGGCATGAGAGAGCTGGCTGGCCTCACAGGTGGCAGCTAAAGTTCTAGAGGGATATTTCAGCAGCCAGGGAGTTCCCCCTGAGAAGTATAGGGCAAGCCCCAAGATGGCCTCCACAACCTACAGCACCACAGCCAGAAAGGAACCAGCTGTGAAAATCAGCAGGGTTGTGGTCTGTCAGGGAGAGACAGCTGGAGACACAGAGAGAGTCTCTTAAAAGGACAATGCACAAAATTTTGTTTGTAGCCACTTATCCTGAGCTCCAGCAAAGGGAGGGCAAAGTGGGCTAGAGATGCTTGAGCAGAGCCTGTGGATGCTGGCTCTGGGGAGAGAACTGAAGGAACAGCTACCAGGATCCCAAGCTGAATCATTCCCCATACTGAGGAGGCCATCTTTTCAGGGAGAGCACTCCTATTCAAGTGGCATCAGCCTGAGGGGAACCAATATCCCAGCAGGAATTAATCTGCATCACCTTGTGGTGATTAAGCCAGGCTGCTGATTACAGATTGATTAGATCAATCTGATGGCTGATCAATTTAACAACTAAGGTGAAAAATACTCAGAAGTTGCCAAAATGGGAAGACAAAAAAACAAACAAACCCCAAATGAAAGAACAAGAGAATTATCCAGAACTAGATGAAATGGAGGCAAGCAGTTTATCAGAGAGCGAGTTTATAGTAGTGATTATAACAATATTCAACAGCATGAAAAAAGACATAGAAATAATACAAAAAGGACCAGTCAGAAATAAAAAACACAACATCTGAAATAAATAATATAATGGAATGAATAAACAGTAGGTTAGATGAAGCAGAAGATAAAATCAGTGTATTTGAAAACAAGGTAGAACAAAACACTAAGAGCAGCAAAAAGTAAAAAGCATTTTTAAAAAATGATGAGAGCTTAAGAAATATTTTGGACAATATGAAGTATAACAATATCCACTTTTTGGAATGCAAGAAGGGGAAAAGACTGAGCAAGGGATCAAGAACTTATTTGAAAAAATGACTGAAAACTTCCCTAATCTGCTGAAGGAAAAACTCACACAAGTCCAAGAAGCTCAGAATCCAAAACAAGTTGGACCCAAAGAGGCCTACACCAAGACATATAATCAAAATCGCAAGACCTGAAGACAAGGAGAGAATCCTAAAAGCTGCAAGAGAAAAGCAGGTAGTTACCTAGAAGGGAGCTCCAATTAGACTGTCATCTGATTTCTAAAGAGAGACATTTCAGGCTGGAAGGAAATAGCATGAAAAATTCAAGGTGATGAAAAGCAAGTACCTAAAACCAAGGCTACTTTACCCAGGAAGGTTATCATTTAAAACTGAAGGAGAAATAAGGAGCTTCCCAGACAAGAAAAAGCTAAAGGAGTTTGTTAACACCAAACCAGTACTGCAACAAATGTGAAAGGGCTGGTTGAAGAAGGAAGAAGAAAGAAGAAGAATAGAAAGGGAAAAAAAAAAAAAAAACAGAGGAAAGCAGTCTAACAATAAAATGGCACTACGTACATATCTATCAATAATCACCTTAAATGTGAATGGTTTAAATGTTCCCACTAAAAGACATAAGGTAGCTGAATAGATAAGAAAATAAGATCCATACATACACTGCCCTGAAGAGACACACCTCATATCGAAAGATACACACAGATTACAAGTAAAGGGGTTAGAAAAAGATATTTCATGCAAATGGAAAAAAGCTGAGGTAGCAGAACTTATATCTGACAAGAAAAACTTTAAAACAAAGGCTATAGTAAGAGACAAAGAAGGAGAGTACAAAATGATAAAGGGAATAATCCAACAAGAGGTTACATAACTCTAGTAAATATTTACACACCCAACATAGGAGCACCTAAATACATAAAGCAAATCTTGATGGACATAAAGGGAGAGATAGACAGAAATATAGTCATAGTGTAACAGGGTGAGCCAAGAGGAGGGCCCCCTAGAGGGAGATAATTGGCCCCACACTAAAAGGCCACACCTGACCTGAACGCTGGCAGCTGTGGCCAATTGTGGGAGGAGCCGGAAATGAGACTCTGGGATTTAAATCCAGGCGGAACGCTGCTTGGGCAGCGCTCTCGCCGCATGGCTTCTTCTCGGGCACTTCTCGGGACCACACTGCTTGAGAGGTCTGGCTCCGGTTCTCTCTGCGGCTCTAGCTCTTCGGGTCTGTCTCCAGCTTTCTAGGGTCCTTTTTGGGCTACCACACTGCTTGAGAGGTCTCTTCAGGTCTCTCTCGGTCTCTCTCGGTCTCTCTCTCTCTCTCTTCAGGACCACACAGCTTGAGCATCTCAACCACACTGCTTGGGACCACGTGGCTTGGGTAAGAGTCAGGGCCCCGTGGATGGTTCTGGGAGCCTGTGTAAAATACGGTACCCCAGATTGGGCAGTGGGAGAAGGAAGGACCTTGTGTGTTTAAATAAACAATTCTTTCTAATTCTTTTCCTTTTGAATCTTTCCTTTGGTGGCGGGCAAAACGAACCTGGTAAGAGGGAAAAACCCCCAGGTACAGAAAAAGGGGGGTCTTTCATCCAGCCCCCCTATTTGTTCTGTAACAGTTTTTGGCGAGCCAGCCAGGAGTATATTTGCTCTGTAACAGTTTTTGGCGACCCAGATGGGACTAATTTAATAATTATCCGTCTGTAACAGTTTTTGGTGAATGCGGCAGGATTATAATTGCCCGATCTGTAACAATAGTTCGGGATTTTAACGCTTCAATGGATGGATCTTCCAGGCAGAAAATCAAGAAGACAGTGGCTTTAAATGACACATTAGATCAAATGAATTTAAGTGATATCTTCAAAGCATCTCACCCCAAAGCAGGAGAATATACACACTTTCCAAGTGCACATGGAACATTTTCTTGGATAAACTACATGATAGGACACAAAACAAGTCTCAATACATTTGAGAAGACTGAAATCATACATATCAAGCACCTTCTCTGACCACAATACTGTGAAACTAGGAATCAATCACAAGAACAATGAAAAACACACAAAGATGTGGAAGCTAAATCACACGTTATTAAATAAAGAATGGATTAACAGCCTGGCTGGTGTAGCTCAGTGGATTGAGCGTGGGCTGGGAACCAGACGGTCCCAGTTTGATTCCTGGTCAGGGCACATGCCTGGGTTGCGGGCCAGGTCCCCTGTGAGGGCTATGTGAAAGGCAACCATACACTGCTGTTTCTCTCCCTCTCTGTTTCCCTCCCTTCTCCTCTCTCTAAAAATAAATAAATAAAATCTTAAAAAAAAAATGGATTAACAACGAGATCAAGGAAGCAATCAAAAGACATTTTGAAACAAATGAAAACAAGGACACAACAATCTTAAATCTGTGCGACACTGTGAAAGAAATCCCAAGAGGGAGATTCATAGCATTAACAACAACAACAACAAAAAAAAAAAAAAACAAGAAAATCCTCAAATACACAATCTAGTTTAACACTTAAAGGAACTAGAAAATGCACAACAAACAAAGCCCAAAGTGAGTAGAAGGAAGGGAATAATAACAATCAGAGCAGAAATAAATGAAATTGAGTCTAAAATAACAATACAAAAGATCAATGAATCCACAAACTGGTTCTTTGAAAAAATAAACAAGATTGACAAACCTTTAACTAGAGTCATAAAGAAAGAAGAGAGAAGACTTAAATAAATAAAATCAGAAATGAAAGAGGAGAAATAACAACTGACACCGAAATAATACAAAAGACTTAAAAAATTTAGAGAGAGCTGGCAATTAGTAAAGCCACGTTACACGCCTTAAAGACACTGAAGTCATTAAGGTCCCTGAAAATGGCCACAATAAAAAGAAAAAGAACTACAAAGGACTGTAAGAAAATATAATGAACAATTATATGCCAACAAACTGGACAACCTGGATGAAATGGATAAATTCCTAGAAATAGACAATCTTCCAAAAATAAATCAGGAAGTATCAGAGAATCTGAATAGATAGATTATACCTAATGAAATCAAAGCAGTATTCAAAAACTTCCCAACAAGCCAAAGCCCTAGGCCAGATGGCTTCACAGGTGAATTTACTGAACATTCTGAGAAGAACTAATACCTCTGCTTCCCAAACTGTTTCATAAAATTCAAGAGGAGAGAAGCCTCCCAAACTAATTTTATGAGGCCAGCATTATCCTAGCTCCAAAATCAGGTATAGACAATACGAAGAAAGAAAATTATCGGCCAATATCCCTGAGGAACATAGATGCAAAAATTCTCAACAAAATATTAGCAAACCAAATACAGCAAAATATCAAAAAGATAATACACCATAATCAGGTGGGATTTATTCCAGAAATGCAAGAATGATACAATATTCACAAATCTATAAAGGTGATTCACCACATAAACCAAATGAAGGATAAAAACCACATGATCAAATTAATAGATTCAGAAAAAGTTTTTGATAAAATCCAGCACCCATTTATGATCAAATCTCCCACCAAAGTGGGATTAGAAAGAACATACCTAAACATAATAAAGGCTACATATGACACATCCACTGGCAGCATCATACTCAACAGGCAAAACTACAAGTGTTCCCCTTCAGATCGGGAACAAAACAAGGATGTCTGCTTTCACCTCTCTTATTCAACGTAGTACTGGAAGTCCTAGCCACAGCAATTAGACAAGAAGAAATAAAAGGCATCCAAATTTGAAAGGAAGATGTAAAACTGTCTGTATTTGCAGATGACATGATACCACACATAGAGAACCCCGAAGATTCCACCAAGAAACTATGAGAACTGACAAATGAATTCAGTAAAGTAGCAGAATACAAAATTAATATCCAGAAATCTGTTGCATTTTATATGCTAATAATGAACTATCAGAAAGGGAAATTAAGAAAACAATCCCATTCACAATTGCTTCAAAAAGAATAAAATACTTAGAAATAAAACTAACCAAGGATGTAAAAGATCTGTATTGGAAAATTATAAGACACTGAAGAAAGAAATGGAAGAAGATACAGACAAGTAGAAGCATATACCATATTCATGGATAGGAAGTATTAGCATCATTAAAATGTCCATACTACCCAAAGCAATCTATAGATTCTTCACAATTCTTATCAAGGTTCCAATGATGTAATTCACAGAACTAGAACAAATATTTCAAAAGTGTATATGGAACCACAAAAGGCCCTGCATAGCAACAATGATCCTAAGAAAGAAAAACAAAGTTGGAGGAAGCGTGCTACCTATTATCAGACTATACTACAAGGCCATAGTAATCAAAGCAGCCTGGTTCTGGCATAAAAACAAACAAACAGGTCAATACAACAGAATACTCTACAGAGGAAGCCAACATATACAATGGACTAAAGATAGTTTATTCAAAATGGCGTTATGAAAATTGTACAGATACCTGCAGAAAAATAAAACGAGGACACTTTCTTATACCACACACATGAATAAATTCAAAATTCATCAAAGACTTAAATGTTAGACTTGCAGCCAAAAACATCCTAAAAGAAAACATAGGCTCAAAATCTCAGACATTGATTGTAGAAATTTTTTTACCGGATATATGTTCCCAGGCAAGGGAAACAAAAGAAAAAATAAACAAATGGGACTACATCAAACTAAAATGTTTTTGCACAGCAAAGGAAATCATTAACAAAATAAAAATACAACCAACAGAATGGGAGAACATAGTGACCTGTATATATGATAAAGGGTTAATATCCAAAATTTATAAAGTACTTACAAAACTCAACACCAAAAAAACAAACAACCCAATTTAAAAGTGTTCAAAGGACCTGAATAGACATTTCTCCAAAGAGGACATCCAGATGGCCAATAGACATGAAAAGATGCTCAAAGTCACTAATCATCAGAGAAATGCAAATTAAAACCACAATGAGATACCATTTCATACCTGTCAGAATGGCTATCATCAATAAATCAACAAACAACAAGTTCTGATGAGGATGTGGAGAAAGGAAACCCTTTTGCACTGTTGGTAAGAATGCAAATTGGTGCAGACACTGTGGAAAGCAGTATGGAAATCCTCAAACCATTAAAAATGGATCTGCCTTTTGACCCAGTGATCCCACTTCTGGAATTATATCCGAAGGAACCCAAAACACTAATTTGAAAGAACGTAAGCACACATATTCATCGCAGCATTATTTACCATTGCTAAGATATGGAAGCAGCCCAAGTGTGCATCAATAGATGACTGCATAAAACAACTATGGGACATTTACACAGTGGAATTCTACTCAGCCATAAAAAAGAAGAAAATTTTACCCTTTGCAACAGTATGGAAGGACCTTAAGAACATTATACTAAGTGAAATAAGCCAGTCAGAGCCCTGGCTGGTGTAGCTCAATGGATTGAGCACGGGCTGGGAACCAAAGGGTCCTGGTTCGATTCCCAGTCAGGGCACATGCCTGGGTTGCGGGCCAGGTTCCCAGTGAGGGTCATGTGAGAGGCAACCATACATTGCTGTTTCTCTCCCTCTCTTTCTCCCTCCCTTCCCATTGCTCTAAAAATAAATAAAATCTTCAAAAAAAAAAAGTATGCATTCTTTAAAAATAATAATAATAATAAGCCAGTCAGCAAAAGACAAATATCCCATGATTTCACTCATATGTGGAATCTAATGAACAAACTGAACTAAGATCCAAAACAGAGACAGACTCATAGATGGAGAATAGATGACAGGCTTTGGATGTTAGAGATAAGGGGGTAGAGAGATTGAGCAAAAAGGATAAAGGACTCATGGGCGTGGACAACAGTGTGGTGGTTGCTGGGAGGGGGTGTGTGTGTAAGGGGACTAAATGGTAATGGAACAAAATACAAGAAAGATTAAATGAAATAAAAAGTAGCCCTGGCTGGTGTGGCTCAGTGGATTGAGTGCAGGACTATGAAGCAAAGGGTTATTAGTTTGATTCCCAGTCAGGGCACATGCCTGCGTTGCATACCAGGTCCCCAGTAGGGGGCACATGAGAGGCAACCACATATTGATGTTTCTCTCCTTATCTTTCTCCTTCCCTTCCCCTCTCTCTAAAAATAAATAAAATATTTTTAAAATATATTTAAAAAGAAACTGTACACTGATATTGCTCTAATGAGTTATCTATTTTTTTTAGTCTTAGAACATGTATGAATGGTCTAAGGGATTAGTCAAAGAACATGTATGAATGACCCAGGGCAAAGGGGAAAAAATGAGTTATCTTTTGTTAAAATGTAATTTCAGCATCTAGTCTATAATAATAGTTGCACATATTTTGAACAATCCATTTACATTTATTACTCACCTCGAAGTGTAAAAATAAACGAACAACAGGTTAGTACTACTGTATATCTAAGTGGTACCCCTGCAATTGTGCAATGGGCAGTCCTTCTTTAGATATTTATGTACATTTTAATAGGTTTTATGTAAATATAACTAGCTACTATTTTATAGATATTTTCCCTTTGCTCTCATTGTTAGCAAAAATATACCTTTTACAGCAAAATATTCAATGTAGCAAATGAAATATTTCTTAACATATGGAATATATATTCTTATTTTTTTAAAGATTTTTTTTTATTTATTAATTTTAGAGAGAGGAGAAGGGAGGGAGAGAAACAGCAATGTATGGTTGCCTCTCTCACATGGCCCTCACAGGGGACCTGGCCCACAACCCAGACATGTGTCCTGACGGGAATCCAACCGGGACCGTCTGGTTCCCAGCCCGCACTCAACCCACTGAGCTACACCAGCCAGGGCTGGAATATATATTCTTTACAGTAATATTCAACTGACTTTTCTTTAAGCCTCTAGCATGTTCCACATAATCAGGATACAAAATTTAATAAGATACCTTCATGGTCCTTGAGACATATCTTAATTCGAGGCTATCGAACTTCAAATCACATAAACTAATTTGTCTACCTCTGATTAGATGCTTATCAAACCATCTTTCAAATATAATGCAGTTTCACACATGGCACATAAGGAGAAAATGTGCTTACTAGAAGAAGATTCAAGTGTCTGGTCCCTTAGAGAGCTGCATTGCTTATTGTAAATTTGTAGACTGGCACCTTTATTATAATTTGGCTTTTCAGGTAGCTATCACTACTTGGGACCTTTAGCAATTATAGCTCTTATTATAAATTTACATTTTAGTTTTATATATCCATCTCCTGAGCTGGTTTAACCTGAGTCTGTTTATAAATTTTCTCCACCATTGTTGTAGAAAGCAGAATTTCTGAAATAGAAGAGCTGAGAGTCAGGGACTGGGTGATGGGAAGTTTACTAAAATAAGGTCACATTTTAAAACCAGTTGGGAAGACTTCAGGCCAAGATGGAGGCGTAGGTAGACACATTGTGCCTCCTTGCACAACCAAAGGAGGAAAAACAACAAATTAGAAAACAAAACAAACAATCAGAACTGACAGAAAATCGAACTGTGTGGAAGTCCGACAACCAAAGAGTTAGAGGACACATTCATCCAGACCGGTAAGCGAGGCAGAGCCAGGAGGAGAGCACATGCAGCGAGAGGGCGGTTTGTGGAGCAGTACCTACCGGCAACGCGGCAACACTGCAGCTGCCCGGATAGACCTGCGGCCAGCACACCTGGCCAAAACGCAGCCAATGCACCCAGAGAAGCCTGTGGCTGGCTGACCCGGACCCACCAGGGCCCAGACTGGTGGACCGGGCAGTCACTCATTCGCGCGCTGATAAACCGGGAGAAAAAGCTGGGGAGTGGAGCACAACTCAAAACCCACCATCATGGGGAAATAAAGCCTTAAACCACCAATTGAAAACACTTGTAGGGGTTGAGGCAGCAGCCGAAAGAACTCCCAGCCTCACAGGATAACTCATTGGGAGTAAGTGTCTGGGAGCCAGCAGAGAGCAGGGAAAGCTCTCCATTGTTCCCTCCCAGGCCCCACCCCCACAGGCTGCATTGCAACTCAACGGCATACATTACCCCACCCTGGTGAACACTTAAGGCTCCGCCCCTTAAAGTAACAGGTGTGCCAAGGGAAAAAATGACCCAAATGAAAGAGCAGATCAAAACGCCAGAAAATATACAACTAAGCCATGAAGAGATAGCCAACCTATCAGATACACAATTCAAAACATTGGTAATCAGGAAGGTAACAGGACTGGTTGAATTTTGTCACAAATTAGATGAAAAAATGAAGAATATGCTAAGAGAAATGGGAAATGTACAGGGAACCAATAGTTATGGGAAGAAAACTGGGACTCAAATCAACGGTGTGGAACAGAAGGAAGAAAAAAACATTCAACTAGAAAAGAATGAAGAAACAAGAATTCAAAAACATGAGGAGAGGCTTAGGAACCTCCAGGACATCTTTAAACATCCCAACATCTGAGACATAGGGGTTCCAGAAGGAGAAGAGGAAGACCAAGGGATTGAAAACTTATTTGAACAAATAATGAAGGAGAACTTCCCCAAGCTGCTGAATGAAATAGACTTCCAGGAAGTCCAGGAAGCTCAGAGAGTCCCAAAGAAGTTGGACCCAAAGAGGAACACACCAAGGCACATCAAAATTGCATTACCCAAGATTAAAAAGAAGGAGAGAATCTTAGAAGCAGCAAGAGAAAAGGAGACAGTTACCTATAAGGGAATTTCCATAAGACTGTCAGCTGATTTCTCAAAAGAGACCTTTCAGACAAGAAGGGGTTGGAGAGAAGTATTCCAAGTCATGAAAGGCAAGGACCTACATCCAAGAATACTCTATCCAGCAAAGCTATCATTTAGAATGGAAGAGCAGATAAAGTGCTTCTGAGATAAGGTCAAGTTCAAGGAGTTCATCATCACCCAGCCTTTATTATATGAAATGTTAAAGGGATTTATATAAGGTATGGAGGGATATCAACAGGGGAGTGGGAGGGGGAGAGAGGAGGAAAAAGTACAGAGAATAAGTAGTATAAGTGGTAGGTAGAAAACAGACAGGGGGAGGTTGAGAATAGTATAGGAAATGTAGAAGACAAAGAACTTATGTGTATGACCCATGGACAAAAACTACAGGATGGGGAATGGGGGAGTGTGTGGGGCAGAGGGGAATAAAGGGGTGAAAATGGGACAACTGTAATAGCATAATCAATAAAATATATTTAAAAAATAAATAAAACCAGTTGGAAGTTACCCACCTAGGCTTCTTTAGGTAATTCATCTTCCTTAACATTAGTTGAACCAATTACATATTAGACAGTAAACAAGTTAAAATATTAGGTTAAATAGTAGGATTTCTGAACCAATTGAAATTTATGCATACAATATTATAAGTTCTAAACAACTTGAGTTATTTCCTCTTAAATATCATAAATTTTAGTAACTATGTATTAAAGCACATTTATCTGCCTCCCTCTTCCTATCAACAACCATCATTAAGCATAATAACTATTATATTTGAAAGAAGTAAAATTCTAATTTATATTATAGATTTTTAAAACTGCCTATTAATAAGAAGTTATGATTATATGACAAGTAAAATATGCAAGTTTTACTCAAGTAAGTATTAATTTCTCAACAAATATTTATTGAGCACATTTTTATGGTACTTTCAAAAAGCATGACAGGTACAAATACATCTAAATGTTATGACATTAATGCTAATCTACCTAAAGATTACATTTCTAGCAATGTTAATAACTAAAAATAATAAAAAGTCTTTTTCAAATTCATTGTTTAGACATTTCCAACTTATAAGCTATAGCTCCTTTTGCCTATCTTATATGTAATTACTTTCTAAGCTAAATAATGTGCACTATTATAGTTCAAGAACCTGGATTACAGATTACTTTTGAAAATCTAAAATTCTCAACCTGTCTTTGCCAGTAGTTATTAGTATTATTATTATTACCAAGCCCAATTTAATCAAATAGGAAATAGAAAGGTAAAAACAAAGTTTAAGAAAATTTGCTGAAAAAACATAAAATAAGGCTACATGACCAGCACCATAAAAATCAACACCAAGGTGAATGAGCTAAACTTTCTAATAAAAGCAGAGATCCTGTGTGAGGTGGTATCTCATCATGATTTTAATTTGCATCTCTCTGATGGCTAGCGATGCTGAGCATCCTTTCATATGTCTATGATAGAGCCATTTGAATTTCCTTGGAGAAATGCCTGTTCAGGTCATTTGCCCATTTTATAATTGGATCATTTTTCTTCCTAGTGATGAGTGATATGAGTTTTTATATTTTGGAAATCATTAACAAATCAACAAGCAAGAAGTGATGGAGAGAATGCAGAGAAAAAGGAACCCCAATGCACTATTGGTGTGAATGCAGAGGGGAGCAGCCACTGTGGAAAACAGTATGAAATTTCCTCAAAAAAAAAAAAAAACTAAAAATCACCTGGCTGGTGTAGCTTAGTGGACTGAGTGCAGGCTGCAAACCAAAGGGTTGCCAGTTCGACTCCCAGTCAGGGCACATGCCTGGGTTGCAGGCCAGTGGCGCCACATGAAAGGCAACCACACATTGATGTTTCTCTCCCTCCCTTCTCTGCTGTCTAAAAATGAATAAAATCTCTAAAAAACAAACAAACAAACAAACAAAAAACACCTAAAAATGGAACTGCTTTGTGACCCAGAACTGCTGGGATTATACCCTAAGAATCCTTAAACACCAATTGAAAAGAACCTATGCACCCCAATTTCATAGCAGCACAATTTACAATAGGCAAGTGCTGGAAGCAACCTAAGTGCCCATCAATATAAGAGTGGATCAAAAAACTGTGGTATATTTACACAATGGAATACTATGCAGGAGAGAGAAAGAAGGAGCTCCTATCCTTTGCAACAGCATGGATGGATCTGGAGAACATTATGCTAAGTGAAATAAGCCAGGCAGTGAAAGACAAAGATATGATCTCACCTATAACAGGGAACTAATGAACAAAACAAATAAATGAGCAAAATAGAACCAGAGGCAAGGCCACAAGGAACAAACTGACAGGCCGGAAAGGAGGAGGGAGAGGGCTCAGGGAGGAAAGAAGGGGAAAGGCCTAGTTAAAGAACAAGTATAAATGACCCATGGACATGGACAATAAGGTGGGGACTTACTGGGGAGGGGGGCAAGTGAGGCAGGTAGAACAACTGAGGGAGGGAGAATTGGGACAATTGTAATAGAGCAACAATAAAATAAATAAATTAAATTAAATAAAAGCAGAGATCCTCTCTGGTAAGCATTTATTGTAGCTAACCTAATACTTCCAGTTCTCTGCCTCCCAAAAACATACAAGATTTCATTACCTGCCTTATCCCATAACAGAGTAAAATGTTAAATCTCTCTCTGATTGCATCGTATTCCAGCCTGCATTGTTCCCATGGCCTTTAGAAATTATGATACCGGTAGCTCCTGCTTTAGACATGCTAATGATAACATGAATTCTGCTTAAAGCTTGAGATTTTATAAAAACAGCCCCTCCCTTTCACCCCTTCCCTTGATATAAAAAAGCCTGAACTCTGTACTTTCTTAAAATCGATTTAAGAATTAGAACCCACATCTTCTCAGTGAGCACCTTCTTGACCAATAAATCTTTACTTACTACAAACTAAAATTTTGAGGTGCTGGGCACACGAACTTCAGACCCAAAACATTCCATTCCTGCCTTGAATTACTTGAATCACGATTACTTCTTGTCAGTGAGCTTTAAATGTAAGTGATGTTTATTAAGCATTCAGTGGCTGATGTAACTCTCCAGAACATTATTTTTCCTCTGACACAATGACCGGCGGTGCGTAAATGGTGGGACCTTTTATTCTGGGTCCCTGAAGTTACAATGAGAAGTGATCCTCTGCAACATTTTGGACATCTAAAATGTATAAGATACAAGCTATGTTTTCTTTAATGAAACATGGGAATCGTTTGTTAACACAGCCTTTCTTGACATATACATTTCAGATTATGTTTAAAAATTAAATCAGGTAAATACTATTTACAGGAAGTACCTCTTAAAAATAAACCATAAAAAAGAGGAAAAATAATAGAAAAATGTAGAAATGGTAATATTACTATCAGACATATTTAAGACAGCAGGCATTAAATTAAAAAGTCATACTTCATTTTTCTAAAATATCAAGTCAACACATATAAAATATAATAACATATTTAACTAACAATAGTGTTTCAAAATACATGAAACAGAAAAAAGAATGCTAGAAATGTAAGAAGAAATGTAAAAGTCTACTCTCATAATTGGAGGCTTCACATTACTTCCCCAAATTGAACACAAATTAAAGCATAAAAAACATGCACATATACTCACAGAAGGGGCTTGTGGTGGTGAAAAGTGGAGGGAGGCAATTATCTAGAAGAGAGTTAGAAGCAGGAGCTGAGTGAGAAGTAGGGATGAATATGGAAAAAAGAAAGAAGCTTAATCCTCAACAAACAGAAAACAATGGTTATTTTATAACAACCATTTAAAGTTCATTAAAGTTAACAATACATTGAGACATGCACATAAAAATCCTAATAATTTGTAAGTAAAAAGAAGCAATCATATAGGCCACAAGTTTTAACTGTATTGAAGAAATTTATAAATTACCAACCAAAACTATTGATGAGTGACAATGAGATACTTTGAGACACCAGAAAAAAAATTAAGAGAATATGCAAGACAATATTTGCAATATACATAATAACCAAAAGGATAACATATAAAACATGTAAATAATGCTCACAAGCCAACTTAAAAAATATGACACATTGAAAATTTAGAAAAGTCTATAAAGGCCATTTTTGGAAGAAGAAATACAAATGGCTAACAGACAAATAAATAGATGTTATACTCACTTCACTGGTAATTAGGGAACTACTATATAAAAATATGAAAAAAATTTTTTCTCACATTTGCAAAATCTCAATGAATTTGAATATAGTAAAATATCAAAATGGATTGATACTTGCTATTAATGGAATGTAGCAAAATAGGCGAAAAAATAAACCATTTATAGAGAATAATTTGGTTGTATCTATCAAAATTTCCAAGTGTATATATCCTCTAATCAAGTAATTTTATCTTTAGTTATCTCCTACAGATTTGTATAAACACAATATTCAGGGCTGATGAAGCATCATTTGTAACTGTTTTTAAAAACTCAAAAACAACCTAAATATCTAACAACAGATAAATTACTTGATTCATCTTAGTACTGTAATTGTACTATTCCATAAGTAACCTAGAATGAAAAAAAAGTATTTATCTACCAGTATATCCATCCAGATTTAGTCATGAAAAGATTCTTTAAAATAAAAAATGAAGAAAAGCCTGTTCCTGGAAAATATACCAAATATGACCATATTTCCTTTAATCTAAACACACAGACATGTTTTCTGCCATGATGAAATGGTTTCTAGCACACACACACACACACACACACACAAAACCTCAGAAAACAGCTAGAAAAGGCAGGTAACCTAAATTCATCTGTTCGCATGTGGCTTTCCAATTTTCCCAGCACCGTTTATTCAAGGGGTTCTGAAACAATTACGTAGAAGAAAACATAGGTACTGAACTTATGGGTCTTGGTCTTAGAGAAGATTTTATGAATTTGATCCCCAAAGGAAGGGAAATAAAGCTCAA
>PVJI01004223.1:50647-85567 GCA_004026765.1 Micronycteris hirsuta | reverse complement strand
TTCGCTGCTGGTCAGAATGTAAACTGGTACAGCCACTATGGAAAAACAGCATGCAGGCTCTTCAAAAATGAAGAATAAAGTGACCATATGACCCAGCAATCCCTCTTTCTGGGCATCTACCCCCCAAATTATAAACATTTATTGACAAAGATATATGCACCCTGTGTGCACTGCAGTCTTATTCATGGCGGCCAAGGCATGGAAACAACCAAAGTGTACTTTGATTGTTGGATGGAGAAGATGTGGGACATATACACAATGAAATACTACTCGGCCATAAGAAAAGATGAAATACCACCATTTGCGACAACATGGATGGATACTAAGAATGTTAAGCAAAATAAATCAGTCAAAAAAAGCTTAGAATCATATAATTCCACCCATATGTTGGATATAAGACTGAAACTCATAGACACAGACAATAGTATGGTGGTTACCAGAGGGAAGGGGAGGTGGGAGCAGTTGTAAAGGGTAAAAAGGGTCAAATATATGACCCTTTTTTTAACTTTACAACTGGAAGATTATTTAACTTTGGGTGATGGAAGATTATTTAACTTTGGGTGGTGGGTACACAAAGCAATTATGGGACATGTATCACAAAAATGCACATTTGAAACCTATATAATCTTATTAACAAATGTCAGTCCAATAAATTTAAATTTAAAAAAAAAGGCAGGTAAGATAATAAGGAGCTGCTGAGGCAGTAAATATTTGAGGAGACAATGTCTTAGACAAAGAAAGCAACTGAGAGTCAGCCTAACATTCTCCTGACTGCTTTTCCTTTTCCAGCCTTTATCTGGTCATTCTTGATGCAGTTCCCAAGGAACCAGGCAGCAAGCAGATAACTGCTACAAGGGTGGAAGCCAGA
The DNA here is from genome assembly GCA_004026765.1 of Micronycteris hirsuta. Lineage (NCBI taxonomy): Eukaryota > Metazoa > Chordata > Mammalia > Chiroptera > Phyllostomidae > Micronycteris > Micronycteris hirsuta. The sequence continues at coordinate 84,699 of PVJI01004223.1, read as the reverse complement.
GAGCTATTAGCATCTCAAAAAGCTAGAGTAAGAAAAAATGGAAAGTGGGACTAGAAAGATAGCCAGTTCTTCAAAAGTCAAGATTCTTAAGGAAATAGGTGCAAAACATTTAGTCTAACATTCGACAGTTTGCTTTGTGACAATCGATTCTAAAACTGTTGAAAAAACAAACTATTGGCAAAGTGGAAAGCAGCTGTAACACAGAGAAGAGTTTCAGCAATCTCAAATTCTGAGGACCACTAAGATTTAGGACCAGCAAGAGGAGATCTGAGGACATAGAGGCATGTGTATGGAGCAGACATATTTTATATTTACAAAAACTGCAAACTCGCCTTAAGACAGCTTAGTCACTGATTGGGTTGAGGTAATCTGTCTACTACAGGTGCCCATATTGGGAGAGAGTGAATTTTATCTAGAGAAAGAAAATTTTGATCCATAGATGCTACAATCTTTTATGTGTAATGTCTGGCATTAATCAGAAGTTCCTTGGTAGCTCAATAAACAAGATCAGTCAGAAAAGAACAAAGACAGACTTACCACTGACTGAATGTAAGGGTCATCAGACAGGAACTTTAAAATAATGATGCTTGATATATTTTTCTTAATGATGAAGAATTTTTACCAGAAAAGCCATATCTATAAAAATAAGCAGTATGTTTTCCTATAATCCATAAAATAAAAAAACAGAAAGAAAATTAGATAACATTTGAATTTAATGATAAAGAAAATATATCAATGAAAAATCAAGTTACAATTATTATTACTTGAAATAGTTTGCTGTTTCCCATTTTATTAACTTGTGTCTTTCATTTGAAAACCACACTTATTTATATTAAATATTAAAATCATACTTTATTGACTATTAATAAATATGTAATTCAAAATATGGTAATATTGGAGTAAGAAGAAAGAGAGATTTACAGAAAATCACTGGAACTTGACTCTTGATCTGATATACCACTATATATGCTATAATGAAATATCTCATTATTACTCACTAGCTCCTAAAAAACCAGCAATGAATTTTTGTTACTTAAATTAACAGAAGGGTTTCAGTTAAAAAAAAGTTAAGTATAATTTGAATTACATGTGGGGTATAAAGCTAAAAACAATCCACCAATTAATTCCAATTCATGAGAAAATTTTAAGAAGTTTCAGATGCAAATTTACACAATATAGCAAAAGTTTCCATTCTAGTTTTAAGATGGACTTTATTCCTCCTTATGGACCTTAGACTTACAATCTATAAAAATTAAAATTGATACACTAAATTTTAATTAGGTTCAGAAAAAAATGTTACAAAAAATTGCAACAGTGTCTTGCCTTAAAATAAACTGTAAAGAACAGTGAAATTTCATTAGCACATTGTTCGGGCAGTCTGAGAATTTCTAACTGAGAAAGAAAAGTGTGAAAAAGAACGGGCTAATGAGGATTCATACATTATGGAAAAAAAATCTAAAAACAAAACCTTACTTAGGTGTTAACAGTAGACAGGTACCTATAGTATTTGATTTAAATCAAGACAAATCTGCACTTTAACATTATATAAAGGGAAATAAAATACCAAATGCTGTCATTGTTTTCCCCACTTTTGTCACAGGTTAAAAAGATGAAAGAGGATATCTACTTTGAAGATGGAAAACAGTAGTTTGTACTTAGGAGCTACAAATGACATCATAATAATGTACTCCAGGTAATAAGTGTTATCCGTTTGGTTATTGGAATTAATTTGAAAATTTAAGAATGCAGTAACCTTAGAAATCACTTTACATATTAAGTGCCTACTAAAAATAAAACGCTCTGCTAAACTCTGTAAGACATACCAAGAAATGGAAGTGTTAGAGTTACTAGGCTAAGCTAACAAACTTGTCATGGTCAAAATTGCATCTTTGCCATTAAAATATACATACATTCATATGAAGAGAATGGAGAAACTTTTACTACAACCTATTTTAAATATTTTAGGCAGCAACTAATAAGGGTTTGTATAGGGACCATAGAGATTGAAAGATGTACAAGTATGAAATGTGAATCTAAACTTATAATAATCTGTGTCTTAGTATCATTGATTCATTCCAAGGGTATTCTTCACCTTCCATGCATCACATTGACTTTAGAAACCCTACAGTCAAGAGACAGAGACAAATAAACACAACACACAAATACAGCCAACATCCCCTACTCCCTGAACACTCATATATATATATATATATATATATATATATATATATATATATATATATATATACACACACACACACACACACACATATATATACTGTATATACAAACAGGATCATTATTATCAAGTGAGAAGAGTGTTATGAAAAAGATAAGCATAGAGCCTTACAGTATGGAACTTTAAGACCAAAGAAGCTCCAGTTAAGTCTGGGAACTCCCACTTCTGAATAGGATCTACTAAATTGTTGAAGACCAATGCTCACTTTGCAACAACAGGTAAAACAGGGAATTTTTAAAAGTCACATTTTTTAAGACATTGCAATGCTGAGGAAGCAATAAAGATTAGATAAGCTAAAATACCAGAGGGTTAAGTCTTTCTTAGGTGACCTGATGATCACCCTCTGTCTTCTTCTCTAGTACTATTTGATTCCCAGGATGAGTGGGATCACACGAAGTGACTGAGCTGTAGTAAGGAGAAACCAGTGGAGTACGTGATGGGCATGCAGAGCCATTGTGATTGTATGGGAACCAAAAAAGCCACAGGCAAGTGGCCAGTTTTTCATGTAAGTCCAATTGATGTGGGAAAGTGGACAAGGATGGGGGTATGACTGAAGGGAAGAGTGAAATCTTTTCCAACTGACTACATTTGTTAGACAAATACTGATAAGGGAGGAGTCTAATTATATATGCACATCTGACATTTTTGATGCTTTCTGGGACAAAACACTAAAGCTAAAACCAAACAGTTTTTCAGGAAGAATTAAACAAAAATCTAACAGGATTTTAATCAAAAGCTCATAAGGGTCATGTCCAAAGAAAAAGAAGGAACCAGAAGTGAACCGAATCTTAACTAAAATTGGAACCCAAATTTGATATTGCTCTGTACTGGATTAGATTGAAGTAATTAGCCTTTCATGGGGAAATCCTCCCTTTTGGCAAATAAATTAAAGAGCTGAAACCTTTACAATGGTTTTATACACAACATCTGATGTGAAGAGGCAGAAAGCTGAGACCATCATCAAGACAAAACGTGAGCAATGGAAACATGTGAACAAACGATCCAGATAGTGGGGTTATCCCAGAAAAACATTAAAATAACTAATGTTAATATGTTATTAGTAAGTAAGGAAAAGATTGAAAATTATGAAAAGATGAACTTTTTGTATTAAGAATTGAAATCTATTAAGCATCAAGAAGGCATTTAAAAATTGAACAAGCAAAATATCTCAAATTCAAGGCTCACTGGATGAGGTTAACAGTTAACTAGACAGAAAAGACAGGGTCAGTGAAATAAAAACCAGGTCCATAAAAAAATTCGTAAGTGGAAACACAGAAGGAAAAAATGCATGGGAAGAACAAATAGAGTACAAGAGACATAAGAGACACCGCAAAGGTCTAACGTATTTCTAACTAGACCACCCGAATGAGATGCCAGAGGGATTATGGCAAAAGTAATCTTTGAACAGATAATAACCATGAATTTTCCAAAACTGATCAAGAGTATTAATTCACACATTTAAGAAGATCAGTGAAACATAAGCAGCATAAATAAAATGAAGACCAAATAGCCACATCAAGGTCAAGCTGTTTAAATCCAAAGACTAAAAATAAATTGTGAGAGTAGTAACAATAAAACTGATAGTAAACTGATTATAGAAAAATTAGAGTCATTAGTAAAGGTGCTGAGCTCTCAAAGATCTTTTTTAATTCCAACTAAGATTTAACCCAGTGAAAATACCCTTCTAAGATAAGGATGTAATGCAAATATTTTTAGACAAAGAAAAAAGAAGAGAATTACTCACTAGCTGAGATAATTGGGTAAAATATGAAATATACACTGGATGTTTCTCAGGTTGAAAGAAAAATGACTCCAGATGAAAAGGTGAAACTGAAGGAATGAATGAAGGGCACTGGAAGAGGTGACCATGTTGATGCGTAGAAAAAATACTGACTGCTTAACACAACAATATTACTTTTGTCTTGTGGATATGCATCATAAGAAGAAAAATGTGATAACAATAGTACAAAGGGTAAGAGGGGATTGAAAGAAAGTGCTGCATGGTTTTAGCATTGTTTAGGAAATGCCAGTAGCACTAACTCAGATACACTCTATTAATCAAGAATACATACTGAAATCTTAATAATAAGCGCCAAAAATGTATACAAGAAAGAAACAAGAATATATAATTTATTAAATACAATTAATATAACTAAAACTCTTCATTCATAAGGGAGAAAAGAGAAATAAAAACAAAATGTTCATGAAAGAAATAGAAAATATATAGCGCAATGGTAGATTTAAACACAAATATATTAATAAATACATAAAATCTAAAAGTATTAAAACTTGTGTGTGGTGTAAGAAGGTAGTCTCATCTTCCTGCACATATCTGTCCAATTTTCCCAACACCATTGATGAAACAAACTCTCTTTAGCCCATCGTACGTGCTCGCCTCCTCTGTCAAATGTTAATAAACTATAAAGGTGTGGGTTTATTTCTGGGCTCTCTATTCTGTCCCATTGATCTATGTGTCTGTTTTTATGCTAGTACCATGCTGTTTTGATTACTATGGACTTACAGTATAGTTTGATATTAGGGAGTGTGAGTCCTCCAACTTTGTTCTTTCTCAGGAGTGCTGTTGCTATGTAGGACTTTTTGTAGGTCCATATAAATTTTTGAACTGCAGTGGTACCTCTGTACTCATCACTAATTCTTTCTGGAACTCATGACGAGTGCTGAAACTGATGAGTAACAAGCAAGTGATCACTGATGAAACATTTTCTCTTGCAGGGCAGTGTTGTGATTCATACAAGTTCTAGCAAGCATGATGAGTCCTGAGCAAATGACAAGTGCTGAAACATTTCTTCTCATCAAAATGTTATAATTACAGATTTAATGAGTTCTGAACTCAACAAGTACCAAGGTATGAATGTATTTGTTCTAGTCCTGTGAGATACATCATTGAAATCTTGATAGGAATTGTGTTGAATCCATAGTTTGCTTTGGGTAGTATGGACATTTTAATGATGTTAACTCTTCCTATCCATGAACGCAATATGTGCTTTCACTTGTTTGTATCTTTTTCAGTTTCTTTCTTCAGTGTCCTATAATTTTCCAATACAAGTCTTTTACATCCTTGGTTAGATTTATTATTAGCTATTCCTTTTGCAGCAATTGTGAATGGGCTTGTTTTCTTGATTTCCCTTTCTGTTACTTCATTACTGGCATATAAAAATGCAACCAATTTCTGGATATTAATTTTATATGCTGCTAGTTTGTTGAATTCACATATCAGTTCTAGTAGTTTCTTGGTGGAATCTTTGGGATTCTCTATGTACAGTGTCACATCATCTGCAAATAAAGACCATTTTTCTTCTTCCTTTCCAATTTGGATGCCTTTTATTTCTTCTTCTTGTCTAATGCTGAAGAAGAGCTGAAAGTAGACATCCCTTGTTCCCAATCTTAAGGGGAGTGCTTATAGTTTTTGCCCATTGAGTATAATACTGGGAATGGGTTTGTAATACATGGCCTTTATCATATTTAGGTATATTCCCTCTATTCCCACTTTGCTGAGAGTTTTTATCAGAAATGGGTGTACATCACACATGAGGAGTAATTCAAAATGGATTAAAGACTTAAATATTAGACCTAGAAATAACCATAAAAATCCTAGAAGAAAACATAGGCAGCAAAACCTTGGACATTGCTCATAGCAATAATTTATCAGATGTGTCTCCCCAGACAAGGGAAACAAAAGAAAAAACTATACACCTGGGACTACTTCAAACTAAAAAGTTTTGTACAACAAAGGAAATTATCAACAAAATAAAAAAACAACCAACCCACACAATGGGAGAACATATTCACAGATACATCTGATGAGGGGTTAATATCCAAAATGTATAAAGAACTGACAAAAGTCAACACCAAAAGAACAAACATTCAAATTAAAAAATGGGCAAAGGACCTGAATAGACACTTCAACAAAGAGGACATACAGATGGCCAATACACATATGAAAAGAAGCTCAATGTCACCAATAACTCATCAGAGAAATGCAAATGAAATCCACAATGAGATATCATCTCACACCTGTCAGAATGTCCATCTTCAATAATAAATCAGCAAACAAGTGCTGGCCAGGATGGAGAGAAAGGGGAATGCTTTTGCGCTGTTGGTAGGAATGCAGACTGGCACAGCCACTGTGGAAAGCAGTATGGATATACCTCAAAACATTAAAAATAAATCTGCCTTTTGACCTAGAGATCCCACTTCTGGAAATTTATCCAAGGAAAGCCAAAACGCTAATTTGAAAGAATGTAAGCACCCCTGTGCTCATTGTAGCACTATTTACAATCACTAAGATATGGAAGCAGCCCAAGTGTCCACCAATAGATGAGTTTAAAACAACTATGTGACATTTACACAATGGAATTCTACTCAACTGTAAAAAAGAAGAAAAGTTCAACCTTTGGGACAGCATGGATGGACCTTGAGAACACTATACTTGGTGAAATAAGCCACTCAGAGAAAGACAAATAACACAAGATTTCACTCATATGCAGAATCTAATGAACAAACAAGGACCAAGCAAAATAGTGACAGACTTACAGATAAAGAGCAGGATGACAGCTATGTGGCGAGGGTTGGGGGGAGTTTAGGGCATAGAGGAATCAGCAAAGAGGTAAAAGGACTCATAGACATGGGCAACAGTGTGATGATTGTTGGGGACAGGATGGTATAAGGAGGATAAATGGCAATGTAAAAATACAATAAAAATTTTAAGAGTAAATAAATTTCCTGTCTTATAATTGAAAATAAAATAAAATAAAAGTACTAAAACTATAATTGAAAGACAGAGATGGTCAGACAAGGTTTAAAAAATGAGATAAAATTACATTTACTTATAAGAAACATGGTTAATATATGAGAACACAAAAATATGCAAGTAAGTGAGTGGAATAAGATATACCAGAAAATACTAATTAAAAGAAAAATGTGTGGTTATTAATATCTGACTAAGAAGACTTTAAGGTAAAAACAATTAATGGAGATATAAAAGGGATAATTCATAGTTATAAAAGTAAATTTCAATAAAAAATCTTTAGTTTCTATGTGACTTATAAAAAGATCCAAAATATAAAAAATATTTAAGAGAAATAAAGAGAAATTCATATACACACAATCATAATTAAAGATTTTAGTATACCTCTCTCAGTAACTGATCTAATAAACAGAAAAAAACAAAAACAACTAACTCAGTTGAAAATCTGAACAACATAATTAACCGCTTTGACCTAATTGGAATATTTAGAACATTATGCACAATACCTACAGAAAAGATACTATTTTCAAAGCACAATAAACATTGACCAAAATATATCATTCAAGGATCACTTACCATAGACAATAATCATCAAAATAAAAATATATAGGAAAAAAGCAATATGCAATTAATGTGCATACTTTAAGAAAAATAGGTTGTTGTTTTCTAGATTCCAAAATTCCATAGAAAACAATTTTAAATGGCCATATTATATAAGAAAATCATATTCACACTTTCAGTTTCAAATTGGTAAGAATTTGAATTTTGGCATAGAAATGTGCAAGACCAAAGGTAGAGAGACTGTATCTAGTAGGTTATTTTAGTAATTTAGGTAAAAATAAATATGATTATGAACTAGGGAGGTAAGAGTGGGCATGAGAAAAAGTTGATAGATTTAAGTTATAATAAAATTAAGTTTCCTGGACTAAGTGACATCTCTAACTAAGAAAGGAAAGGTGGGCAATGGAGAAGCTATAAGGAAGGTGGTGAGATAGGTTCACATCTGTTTGGAACATTCCGTCTTTGAGGGGCCTAGGAAATCCCTAGCTTGAAATTTTTAGCATTAAGTTCAATATGCAATTTGGAAGCACTTGAGAAAGATTTGGACTGGATAAATGAATCAGGATTTACCAGTAGCTACAGTCGTGATAGTGATTAAAACATCGAGGGCACTAAAGAAACAGATTGAGATAAACAGAGGAGAGAGGTAAGAAGAGGAGAGACGGGGGCGGTGGGCAAAGAAAAAGGAAGAAAGAAGAGGAAAAGGAAGAGAAAGGAAAGAGAAGAGAATGCAAAGAAAAAAGAAGGGACGGATTAAAGAGTAGATCTGGAAAGGGAAGAGAAAGGAAGAAAGAGGGAAGTGTGTCCTCATAGTTTAAAAATATTAATAATAGCTATCAGTTATTGAAGGCCCAACACATAGGACCTTTAAAAAATGTTTTAAAAATATAACTCTTATAACCCTATGAGATGGCTGCAATTACCATTTCTACTTCAAAAAATGAAAACTGAGTCCAGAGAAGTTAGGTAATGTGTCCAAAATTATCCATGTAGTAAGCAGAAAAATAAGAACACTAAATCCAGATATTTCCAAAAATTTCATGAAATCCATCACTAGCTATAGTGCCTGCTCAGGATATGTCACAAAGCTAAGACAAAAATAAGGAGAGTCCAAAATCCAAGGAAGTGGTCCAAGTGAGCAATGACGAAAAATGAAAATAACGCAAAAAATATAAATCAAGACACAAAGCTTCAAAAATAAGTTCCTTGGATTTTACATTCAAGGGTTTACTGTTGCACTGGACAAAAACAGTTGTTGCTGAATGGTCAAGACAGACTCCAACAGGCAGAGGCATTCATAGAAGATAAACATGATAAATTCAGACTCTTTTTTTCCTTTCAAGTCTAGCTATGAAGAAAGGGAGATAGGCTATATTTTGCACGCTTGTTAGGATAACAGGGGAAAGAAGGTCATCAAGGTGTTACAGAACAGACCCAGAGAGGGGGTGAATGATATACTAATGATATACTATTACCGAATAGACCCACCCTTGTGCCCCAGGGATTCCCCCCATACTAGGTTCATCTTGCCTGGGGAAGATGTCTCTCAATGCCAGAGATGGGTGAAAAGGAAAGGGATTATTTATTTAAAAAGTTATACAGACTTACAGTAATGACTTAATGTCTTCATTAAAAATACTAAAGTTCTTTAGAATACCCACATATGCACACAGTCTTTCCTTCTCCCCTTTAAGAAGTAGAAGTCCATAGTTCAGACAGCCCCTCGGTTCCTGGCACCATCAGCTGTGTTGCGCCTCAATCTCCAGTTAATCTAAAACCATGTGGCACCTTCTCATGGCCCACCAGCCAGAATCCTTTCACCCCTTTTCTTCCAGTCAAAGTCTCTCCTGCCTTCTAAGCCACGTGGCAAAAAGGGCGTACCCTAAAGCTGCATGGTCCCAACTTTCGCCAAAGCATGCGGTCCCAAAAAGCCCCAGCATGGCTGCTTCGCCTGGGTTTTAAATCCCAGCACCAACCTTCCTCTGCGACCCCATTTCCAACTCCTTCCACAATCAGTTAAACTTACCAGCATTCTCATATTCTTCCAGCTTTACAGGGCTGCCATATAAGTCTGGGCAGGCATGACCCCATGGCATGGAACCAATTATCTGCAAGCTTTTACACAGGTGCTATACTCAGAGGGAGTTGCTTCCCAGGTACATCATGGGTTGAAGTCACTCCCATCCCTCAAAGCACAGAACACAGCTATTTAACATATCTATGAAACTAGTTAAAGGTTATAGATACGTTAAATGAATGTTCTAGAGGTTATCTGCAAAACTGTTGCTATTCAAAACAACTCTCAATGGCCCTGCTCCATGTGTCCCATCCCCCAGCTCAGACTTGTGGGGCTGAGGACATCCTATATATGTATTTTTTTTTCTAATGTTTCCTGGATACCCTGAGTTCTGGACCCCATTACAAATACTCATTTGGGCCCCCCACCTTGGCTGCACTCTGTCACAAATGAGCATGTATAAAGGACCCATGGACAAAGACAAGCAGGGGGTAGGATTGAGTGTGGGAGGTGGGGGTCAGTGGGGTGGGGGAGAGTGGAAGGAGGGAAATTGGGACAACTGTAGTTGAACAATAATAAAAAAAGAGGTAATATATGTAAGAACTTAGCACTGAGCTTAGTACACAGTAAGCTCTCAATAAATATCAGGTATCATTATTTTTGGACACAAGACCGGGGGACAGGGTGAAGATGAATTTGCAAAAACTCACCACTACCATTAAAAGCATCAAAAACAAAAAATAAAAAAAGAAGGAAGGAAGGAAGGTCAGTCAAGAGTGTCAGTGTGTCATGGAGGGAGGTTTTGTTTTTGTTCCACATATCTTAGAGTCATGAACCCATTGTATGCTGAAGAAAGCACAGCATCTGGAGAGGTTAAAGGAAAAAGAGAAAGAACACAATTGAATGAGAGAGTGGCCTGAAGAAACAGAACACCAGTGGAATGATGAAAATGTGAAAGCCTTGGGGGGATTATTTCCAGAGGACTGAAAAGAAAGTTGTCCTCAAATCCAAGGAGGAATTTTCTTCTCACTAAGGAAGTGGATGCCATCATTCTGTTGTTTGTATTTATGAGTTTGTTTCTCTTGTTTTGTTAGTTTGTTTGTTACTCTTTTGTTCTATGGAGATGAAGGAGGATGGTGAGGGTGAACTGGGTAGATGGGGTTGAATGTAAGATAACAGAAGAAAACTAGACTTTGGGTGGTGAGCATGCAATTGAGTACACTGATGAAGATTTTAATGCTGTACTCCTGAAATTTTATGTTATTTAATTTTTGAGAAAAAAGAAAGTGGATGCCCCAAAAAAGTGTCCATAAAGGAATTGAAGAAGTTCTTTCTAACACTTCTAGTTTCTTATGGAGACAAAAGTGATAACTATTTTATTAGCAATAAAAATATTTTCATAGAGCATAGATTTGGTAAGACTTAAAGAGTAAACAAAACTCCAATTAATTTGTATTTCTCCTAATTTCTTCACTTTAAGAGTACAGGCTTTTATATACTTGAAATTACTACTTGCAGCTATTTAAATAAAAGTAAAAGATACAATTGTGTCAGTTGGCTCAAATTTTTTTTCCAGCCGTCAATGTGCCTTTTATCTTCTTTATTACTATGAAAAATTATATACACAATCAGTTTAAATTTTAGTTGCATCTCCTCCATCCTGAATATATTATTACCTTGCAAAATCTTAAGATGCATAGATATAGGTAGATATATAGATATATTTACATATATTCATCTGAGTCAGTGTGTTTTCTTTCATTAGGATGTCTGGGATTAAGCAAAGCTGAGAAAAGTGGTTACTAATTAAAATATCCTTTCTGAAAGCTTATAAAATGTATGATGAGAATCACTAAAGATACCTTTTTAAAACATGCATGGGTCTTTAAGACCAAGTTCTCAGTGAAACCAAGCTAAATGCAAAAATAATCAGAGCTCTCGATGATATTTTAAAAATGTATCCGGAACATGATCTTCCTAAGGTGAAGGTGAGGTATGACTAAGTGCTGTGAAGATATACAGTTATAATTAAGTGAACTACAAATCTGTTTTGCCGTGGTGTACAACACTTTCAGAGATGAACACCTTACTTAGAGAAATTTGCATTACTGTAAATCATGGCCTTAGTAAATCTACAAGGCTGCATCATTATAAGTAGATTTGGGTATTACAGAGAAGTCAAGTTTTTTTTCTGGCCTTTCAGCTTTAGGGCCTTGTATTCTGAAATGTATACCCATTTGGGACTCAGCGTTCCAGAATTTTTAACAAGACATAAAATTTTGTTTTCACAGAAAGACAGCCTCGTTGTAAAGACCACATATCAAGTGAATGAGAAAAGACACATGCATGTGTTTGTAAGTGCTTTGAGGGGAGAGCAGAAAAGGGAACTGAAAGAAGGAACAGCTGGAAAATAATCACCCTGTAAAAAGTCAACCACTGTCTCCAGAGTAGTAAATTATAAGTTGAGGGAGCAATTTGGAACAAGAAGTTAGCATTGAATGTAGTATGTGAAGTTAAAATATTGTAAAGTTGGAGAAGGAATTTAAAAGTAATTTCAGTATATGAAAAGATTTTGGAACTATGCCATATTGTTTTTCTGCACTTATATCTAAAAAACTGTACTGTAATACTGAGTATAAAATTCCCTAGGAATTCAGCCTATAGTTATATGTTAAAAAAATTGCATTTTTAGAGCCAAAATTTATGTATATATATATAATTTATAAATTCATATAGTTTATTATATATAATTTTTGTTGAAATCTAACTTTAAAATCTTATGTTGAATATTTTCTATATTTTGTTCTAATATTTTAATACTGTATTTTCAGCCTAATTAAAGAATTTTTTTCAAAAAGTTACTTTATTTCCAACTACTCAATGAAAATCATGGAAACATGAAGATGAAATGAAGAAAGAAATAAAAAATAAATAAATCAACTCTTCTATTTTTCCCCAGTACTGTTCTCAAGTACACTGGAAAATTTTAAAGCTCTTTAGGGCTTCCTTGATATTCCCTCTTCCTCATCACTCACATGGAATAAAATCCATGATCTATGAGGCTGCCTGCTTCTGAGCTCAGTTCATTCTACACTGAAAAAAAAGGTGTTTCTGGATTCATTCAAAAGTTATATGCAGTAACTTATATGGTTTAGCCATGAACTAGGACCTGAATCAGAGTCACAAATTTTAGGATTAAATGGAAGCTTTCAAATACTCTAATTGAACTCATTCATTTTATGTGCAAATCGGAATGTCAATTCCAATGCACAGTGTACCATACGACACTTTTTTTCTTTCAACAGTTACATATTTGGAGCAAGTTTTTAAAAATCTGAAACATGTTCATCTTAAATTATTCTTTGTGCCATTCTTGTGACACATATAAAAATTACCTTATATTGTGGGGGGCTCCACCCACAAGGGCCCCCCCTGGCCACCACAGATGAGAATAAGTCTACCAAAACATGATCTGCTTGGGGAGGAAAGGTAGCCGATCTCTCAAAGGAGAAGGGCCAGGAGCCTGTTCCTCAACGGGCTTTTATTGGGTTCAATTTGCTCAGGAATACAAGTAAAGCTCATCAGTCATTGTAAGGCAGTAATGATCAAATAATAGATAACATCCAAAGAACTATGAGGGCTTATACTGAGTCAGGGTCAGTTAGCTAAAGGGCTATAAAACTTTGGGGAACAAACTCATTTTATGCTTTGACCCTTATCAGAAAACTGAGGACATTCTTAGCAAAGTGGGTTTCACAGGATTTTATACATTCTATCTTAAGCCTGATCGCCCTGGGGAACTGCCTGTTCCTGCCCAGGGCTGCACTGCCCTCCAGCATTGTTGCAGGCTTAAGTCAGGCAGGGGAAGTAAGGCAGCCAAGAGACATGGAGACTTCTCTCAGACAGAATGAGGACTCAGGCTATGTCAAAGCTGAGGGGTGAGGGTCCATCACCCCCTTTTTCTACAGTCCCCCAAGTCCTTCCCTGAGGGCCCCTTCATGACCGTGCCTGTCTTAGGTCATTCCTCCCTTGAGGAATCTTACCCGTCATTGGCTAAGCAGTCATCTGCTCGGGACCAAGCAGGGTGAAGTAAAGGGGGCAGAGGTGGCACCCCTACAAGGAGATAAGCTTTGTCTCCTTAGTGGCTTATGGTACCAAGGTCTTTTTATTCAGCCTTAGCCACGGGGGGTTACAGCCTCTGAAACCAGGCAGGGCGGTTCCCAACATTACATCAGAGTTGTATGATTTGACCCTTGAAGGAGCACACATTCTGTTGTACAAAAGTATTAAATCAGACTGCTAATTTGTGTTGTATACTGGGGGGATTAATCCTGGAAGCCACAGTGATATGCCCAGTGGGCATAGTCACTGTCCTAATGGATGTCCTGAGGAGAGAAACAGACGGGCCCAAGCGACAATGACAATATGAAGTGGGGGACCCAAAAAATCTGCTATTTATTTATAAAAAATTGTATATTTACTTTTATGTGCTTAAACTTCATTCATTTTCAAAGCACTCTCCAATTGATGCAATGCACCCACTGAGACATTTTTTCCACTGTTCAAAACAGATTTTGAACTCATTGATTTTGTTGCCTTTTAGTGCTTCTGCCATTTTTTGTTTGTTTGTCTGTTTTGTTTGTTTGTTTGTTTTACCTCTTCCACGTAAAAAATTTCCTTTTGAAGACTGTTTTCATCTGGGTCAATAAGGAAGATAGGGCACCGTGGTCATGCTGTTTTTGATCAAAAGCTGCTGAACACTCTGCACAGTGTGGGCAGGTGCACATGTAAATCACTCATCATGAAATGGGCAAAGATAATGAAAGCGTATTCAAAAATAAGTTCACTGAAGCTGGAAAAGCCTCTCACAATGCCAGCTCGTACACTGACACAGATGGGTTCCTAGAACACTCACCTAGTGGGGGAGGCCTGTACTACAAGGGGCCCGCCCTCAGAAGATGATTCCATTTTTTTGTTGTTGTCATTATAAGGATTGTTGACTGCTATATGGCGAACAATACATGTTCCTCTAAAACTCAACAGAAAATGTGTCAGGTAATTTAGTTTTGGACTTCGTATACTCTTAGTTTTAAATATATTTTTAAGTTTTTAAAACTGTCATACAACTATATTTATGTTTATTACATTACTTCTCATAAATTTCTATATATGAAGATTATTTCACTATTTGAATTTTTCCTCTTCAGTTCTTCTAGGTGTCAAAATCTATTAGTCTGAAAAACCACATTACCACATCCATTTCTATTAATCACAAAACAATAACTTATAAGATTCAAGCTGTGATTAAATTGCAGTAAATATTAACAACTGAATTAATGTTAACATCCTGGTATCCTGTTAGTTTTCCTGTCTGGAGTTTTCTATTGCTACTTTAACAAAAAGAACATCAACTATGTTGTCATTATAGATTGCTCTCTTATTTAAATAGCTATTACTCACTTACTAAAAATAAGGTGAATAATAGAACAAGGCTTTCTGAAACTATATATCAAGGAGAAAGTTTTATAGCTTTAGTATTGCTTACAAATCAATTCCTTAGAGTTGGGCTGCCATTAGCAGCTTTTAAGACTGCCTAGAGCTGTGTCATTCACTGCTGTTTTGACACATTAATGCACTAATGGTATGTGCAGCCTGACACAACTTCTCTCAATTTCTATTACAATAATTATTAAGATCCTTCTATGAGACATGCAAGTTAAGCAAGGTGACAAAGAGTATGTAAATACTCAAGTATTCCTGGAGCATTCATTTAAAAAAATGACAGTGAATAATTAAGAAACTCTAAAAGCACTGAGATAGGAACTGTCTGCTGAGAACCTCATCAGAGGAAATGAAACCATGAATAAAAGAGACAGTCACTTAGAAATGCTGGCGGGGACATTTAAGTATTCATTTTCTTTTTATAAAACAAGGTCAAAAGTTATAACATGATAACTCAAATAACATCTTAGAATCCAATAAATTATTGGTAGTTTTATTAAATGAGTATACTTTTAAGGCACACACAAATAGTAAAAATTAAATTGTCATCAAATATCATTTCACTTTTAATGAAAAGATGAACACCATTCTTCTGTGGAAGACAAAAACCTTAATATAAATTAGTATTGCACACTCAAGAAGAAAAGATTGGCTATTGGCAAAGAAGTACTTAATAATCTTCCTTCTGTAGTCTCCCTCCTTTGTGTTACAAAATTCCCCCACGTAACCTTCTATCACATCTGTCAAAAAAAATTAAATGTCTTCCTATTGTCTCTCTTACCACATTAAAATAAAATTTTCACCACCCTGGCTCCCTACCAGCTCACTCTCAGCATTATTTTGTTCTTTACCTACAATCTGATGCTAGTGTGAGGGAATGACATCAAAACCTTCTAACGGAATTGTTTTTTATCCGCACTCTTCTTGTCCTGTGGATAGGCCAGCTATCTGTAGAATCCTGACATTAGAACCAAAAACAGACACATAAAGTTCTTGACTTTTAGAACATTAAAACCAACAATAATATAACAATGGTGGTTCAAATTTAAGACATAAAATTTTAAAATAATCACTGCAGAGTTGCCCGTCCATAAGAAATCAAAAGATAGAGCATAGAAGAGATGAAGTGAGAGGCTTAGAACCTGATCTAAAATAGAGCACATAATTACTATCTCCCCTTGTTTGCCCTGGAGGCATTAAGGTCCAGAATGTTCTACACATTTTCATACCAAAAGAAAATAAAATTGTATAATTATGTAGAGAGATTGGTGAAGAAAAACCCATCGAGACATCTGGAATGCCACTGAGGTATAGAAGAACCACCAAATCTCCCCAACTGTGACACAGAGTATAAAAAAAGGAAGGAAGACACCGAGGGGCCTTTGTGGTAGTCATGAAGGATTTTGCTGAGGGAAATGGGATCGGACAAACACGAACAGGCAGGCACCTCTGCCAGCTTAGAGGATGACCCTAGGCAGGAATATTCTACCTCAGCAGATGAGTGCTCAGAACAGAAGATGCTATTAAAGCAAGAGTCACCTTTCATCTCTATCCGGGACACTACACAGCAAGAAACATACTATTCCAGAGAGAACGAGAGGAGAGAAAAAAATGAGAATGGGAAAAAAGGAAGAGTGAACAAGAGGTGGAGAAAGACGAGAGGGGGAAGGATGGGTAAATCTGGAAATGAACCAGTTGAGAGGTCAGATTCAGAGTCAGGACATCAGAGTTCAATCCCCAGTTCTATCTTATTTGCTATGAACCTGGAGCAAGTTACCAGCCTTTCTGTGCTTCAGTGTCCTTATTTGTAAAATCAAGAAAATACTACTTACATTTTAAATTCATTATTAAAGAAAACATTAAGTCACAAACAAAATTGCTAATTCATTATACCTTATTGAAAATGATTGCTGTAATGGAGTATCTACCCGTTAGTTATTCTTTCAATCTAAAGCCTGAACTCTGCTATCTCCTGTGGTCAAAGTATATAGTTTTTTAAAAACCTGATTCTACCTACAACCACAGGAAATAATAAAAGCTAGTGATTACAATATTTGATTAATTGAATAATGTTTACACAAATAATTACTTTGATACATTAGACTGTTATTTAATAATCTGATGCTACTACTAAAATAGAAAAACGGTAATATTCTGTTAAAACACACACAGAATTGCTGGTACTATAATCATATTTTCCATGTTTTTTCTTCCATTAAGGAATAAAAAGAAAATATTTCTACTTTAGCATAAACATCACCACTTTTCTTTTAGGATATATCTTAAGAGATTTCTTTTATAAGTTTGAAAATTTTATAATTTCAAGTAGCTAAACAATTTTCCCAACCTCCAGTTTAACAATGGAATCTGGTAGAATATCAAACAATGTTATAATAAACTTTGTTGGAATTAATTTTTCTATTGTGCAAGTAATATTCACCTAGCTATTTGAAATCAATATGTTACCATAAAAGCTATTAATAAATATTAATATAGGGGTCACTGCTGAGACTTGAATTGTTCATAATGATACAATTTTGATTATAGAAACTTGATAAACTATCTGCAGGTGATGTGTAATCTTTGTCTAATTTTAAGCAATATTCTTAGCTCAGAAAAGAGGGATGATTTAAATGCACACAGATAGGGATACCAGTGATTTGGCCTACATATGAACAATGCAAAGGTTTAAATTACACTGGCAGAAGTTTGGGTTGGACAGTACAAAAATAAATGAAACATTTGTATGGCTGGGAGGGATTTTAAGTTTAAGGACAATTGTTGATCACCTATACTAAATGATTGAAATAAACATGATTCAAGGCAGAGGCCTAGAAAGAATAATTATTCATAAGTCCTTTCAGTTATGATATTTTAGTTATGATATAATTTTTTGAAATGCCATATAAGTAGTACTACCTATGATGTTTGTCACATATGAATGGAAAAGTTTTTTTCCACTATAGTGAAGTAGCTCCTTGAAACAGCCAGCTAGTCAAATAATTTAAAATGTTACGATGCATTAAAGTTACAACTTTAAAGTAATGCAAAGCATTTTATCCACTGTATAAATAGCATATGGCGTTTGATATTTTCCTATTATTTTATAGCTTTAGATATATAACCTAAAAATTTCAGAACAAAATTTTAGTTCAATATCTAGAAAAGTAGAGTATGTAGGAGCTTTGGTATAAGATAGATTTAGATTGTAATATAAGCTCTGTTACTTATCAGCTGGATAAATGTTTCAAACACTTAGTCTCATTTTCATCATCTATGAAAATAGAGGCCATATCTATACTTCCTAGAGTAGCCATAAAATTAAGTAAAATAAATATTATATAAAGGCCTAGAAAGCACATGATAGATGCTCAATAAATGTGAGTTCTCTCATTTCAATATACTTCCTATATCCCTTCAAGATGAAGCTATATAAAATGCACTTTGTGATTATAAGGAAGTTGGTAAAGAGTTAAAAGACAGTCAAAATTGTTTCTTAGACTTGATGGTCTCCCCAAAAATGATTGCTTAATAGAAAAATGCATATTATTAGCTAACCATATATTTTCCTATGTAATTACTTGATTTTTGACCAGATTCCTTTGTAAAACTAGACAGGTTGGGAAGATGTTGTCAAACATCAAAGAAAAAAATTATTGGTCAGTGAGTGTGGCCCTCTAGGCGGAGATAATTCTCTTATTTCATACAATGACAAATCATGAGCTTTCCTTCAACATTCTTTTATTTAGACCCTATTATATGACAGTGCACTAGATATTGGCAATACAGTGACAAGCAAATATACATACATATCCTGAGGGCACAGACATACAGTAAAGTGAGGGACATAAGCAAAGCTAAAGTAATCATAACAATGAGTGCAACTGAAACTCAGATAAGACATCTCCGTCTCTAAAGGAGGAATCAGAACTGGGTCCAGGGGATAGGGAACATTTTGTAAAGGAAGAGGTCTTTGCTGATCAGGCAGCTAGCAAAGTCATAAAGTTTTGGTGACAGGAGCAGACAATGGAGGCTTCAGGTACACAGCAGGGTGCACGAGAAAAGTTGAACTATTGCAAAATACTTAAGAAATCTACTTATTTTACAACATAAAAGCTAGCAAAATATGGAGAGAAGATATTAAAATAAACTTGGCTACCAAATGTTTAATTTGCCCATTATACTATTATTTCTCTCTAGTAAAATTACTTCAATATATTCTTAAATTTATCACTACAGCTATGCCAGACGTGTTTTTTTTTTTTGTTTGTTTTTTTTTTTTTTGCTTGGTGGTCTCAACTTTATAACAGAGTAAACAAATCTAAAAATTTTTATAGTGCTAATCTAGTTTTCTGCGGAGCAAATTTCAAAATTTCTATGATCATCATCAAGATCCACTTGGTGTTATATTGGTGGGATTATTTTTCATAATTTATAGGCAGCTCCCTGCTTATCTTCCTTAATTTATTATTGCCTTCTGTTCACATAAACAATGCTTTGCTTCTCACTGTTTTGTTGAAACATAAAAGATCAGTAATGCTCTTTTCCAAGGCACTGTATTCCAGTTTAATTCCAAGAAGCTAGTCAATCATTATTATTATTTTAATGGAAAGACTATGAGGTCCCTCATCCTATAGCAACCCTCTATTTTAAAGCATTGTCTTCTGAGTCTTTTTCTAGTCATCTCTTCGTGCATATGGTAGGACTCCATAAATATGTACAAAGAACTTCAAGAAAATAATTACTGGGGAGCTACAAGCAGAATAATTTCCAGAGGGCACATGGCAAAGAGACGTTTAAATTCAGATAAGCCACAGTGTAGAGACATATTGAACAGCTGGAGAATTTGATAGAATGAGAAGGGTTGTGCCTTAGTAGTAGGAATAGTAACTTTAGAGTAAAGGGTATTCTAACCAAAAAAAGGCTTCAAAAACCCTCCAAAAAATCCAGCTGACTCACAAGTAAATTAGCCCCTTGCAAGAATAAATCCAAACACTATTTGCAGAAAAACAATAACAACATATTTAATAATGTATTAGTCACAATGTTTAGTACCCAAACAAAAATTACTATACATGTGAATAAGCAAGAAAAGGTGATCTATGACATGGAAAAAACATCAGCCCACAGAAATGAAGCTATATATGTCTAAGCCACTGAATTTGGCACACAAATTTTTTAAGAGGTATTATAAATATATTTAATGATTTTTTAATGTGCATATATTGAATGAGTCCAAAAAGACTTTAAATAATAGTCAATTTTTTTAATAATTTTGATTTAAGAATATAAATGCCTAGATTTAAAAAAACTCAAGAAATCAATCAGGCTTAACACAAATTTACTACAAAAGAAGAGATCAGTGACATTGAAGAAGGGCAATAAAAATTATTTGACTGTAGCACAAAATCTTTTTAAATTATAAAAAAATAATTTCAGTGAGTCTAAAGCAATATCTAATATTTAGCATATGTGAAACTGTAATTTCAGATAGAAAGCAAAATGGTAAAAGTGGACATCTTTGACTTGTTCCTGATCTTAGTGAGAAAGCTTTTAGTTTTTGCCCATTGAGTATGATGTTGGTCATAAGTCTCTTGTATATGGCCTTTATTAGTTGAGATATGCTCCCTCTACTCCCACTTTGATGAGTGTTTTTATCATAAATGGGTGCTGTACTTTATTGAACGCTTTTTCTGCATCTATCGATACAATCATGTGATTTTTGTCTTTCCTTTTGTTTATGTGATGTTTTATGCTCATTGATTCGCAAATATTGTACCATCCTTGCATCCCTGGGATGAATCCCACTTGGTCATGGTGTATGATATTTTTAATGTATTGCTAGATGCGGTTTGCCAATATTTTTTGTTGAGGATTTTAGCATCTATGTTCATCAGTAATATTGGCCTGAAGTTTTCTTTCTTTGTTATGCCTTTATCAGGTTTTGGGATTAGGATGATTCTGGGCTCATAAAAAGAGTTTGGGAGTCTTCCCCCTTCTTGGATTTTTTGGAATAATCTGTGAAGGATAGGGGTTAGCTCTTCCTTAAATGCTGTGTAGAATTCACCTGTAAAACCATCTGGTCCAGGGTTTTTGCATGTCGGGAGGTTTTTTTTTTGATTACTGCTTCAATTTCACCAGCTGTTATTGGTCTGTTTAGGCTTTCTGTTTCTTCTTGATTCAGTTTTGGAAGATTATATTTTTCTAGAAATTTTCCATTTCAACTAGACTGTCCTATTTCTTGGCATATAGTTGTTTATAGTAATTTCTTACAATCCTTGGTATTTCTGTGGTTTTTCTGATTTTATATATTTGGGTCCTCTTTTATCCTTGATAAGTCTGGTTAAAGACTTGCCAATTTTGTTTATCTTTTCAAAGAACCAGATCCTGGATTTATTGATCCTTTGAATTGTTCTTAAGTCTCTATGTCATTTAATTTTGTTCTGATCTTGATTATTTCCTTCTTCTACTGACTGTGAGCTTTGTTTGTTGTTGTTCCTCCAATTCTTGTAGACGTAGGGTTAGGTTATTTATTTAAAATGTTTCTATCTTTTTTAGGTAGGCTTGTATTGCTATGAACTTCCCTCTCAGAACTGCCTTCACTGTGTCTCAACTGCCTTCGACTGTTGTGAGTTCATCTTCATTTTTTTCCAGAAACTTTTTGATTTCTTCCTTGATCTCATTTTCACCCACTCATTGTTTAATAGCATGCTATTCGGTCTCCATGAGGAACATAAAATACTACCAAAGTTTGTAATAATTGTAAATAATATAAAAGGAAATAGCAAATCAATCAGAGAAAAGAGGAAACATCTTGTATATCAGAACAAGAATATCCATCACCTTTGGAAGAGCAATAATACAAGCCCGATATAATGGAACTGCTTCTTCATAATGTCAAATATCAGAAGTTTCTTGTGCTTCAGGCAAGCAAGGGAAATGGACTGCCAAGGAGCATTAGGGCATGTTTTGGCATGAGAAAAAGGTTGTATATCTTGATTAGAATGGTGGTTATGTGAGTATTTAGATTTATCAAAAATTATCAAACTGTATATTTAAAATGCTTTTACTATATATCAACATATTTATAAGTTGATTAAAAATAATAATGATTGCCCTGGCTGGCATAGCTTCGTGGATTGAGCGCGGGCTGTGAACTAAAGGGTCGCAGTTCGATTCCCAGTCGGGGCACATGCCTGGGTTGCGTGTCAGGTCCCTGGTGGGGGGCCACATGAGGGGCAACCACACATGGATGTTTCTCTCCCTCTCTTCCTCCCTTCCCTTCTGTCTAAAAATAAATTAATAAAACCTAAAAAATAATAATAATAATGATAACATGGAAAACTATATTTTGATAAATTAAGAAATAATTTCCATTCAATTAAAAATTTGATGTTCTAAGAAAGTATAGATATCAAGTTAAAGAGAGTAGTTTATTCTTCCATTAATTATTATATTTATTCATCCCACTGCTAACCTAGAAATAAAAGCATCTTTCAAAGTGAGAGACAACAAACATGTACCATAACCAATAAGAATAGCTCTCTGGGCATCACAGGTTCAGGCAGAAACCCCTACTGCTTGCTCTGCCTAGGGAACAAAGGCAATGGGTATTTATAAGAAGGGAAAGAAGTATATCAACAGAAGGAAGGCATTTGTATCAGTGCAGGGAACATAGTTATATTAATTCTAAACAATGTTTTTAATTTTCAGTCCAGTGGTCATCAGCCCAGAAGTCATACCTACTTTATTGTTATTTTTGTAAACAGTTCCTTGGAAAATAAGTTGGTTAGACCCAGTCCAAAGGTTATTTTGCCACTGGAACATTCCAAAGATTTGAGGCACAAGAAATTCAAGGCAATTCCTCTGGCATGGCAGTTCCAGGTCCAATTTAAAGTTGCTCCATATATATTATTGTTTGTACTATGAATAGTTTTTTTTTTTTTGAGTCTCTAATATGCACTGTTCCAACTCTCTACATGACTATCTATATTTCTAAATTTTATAAAAAATAAGTTCAGTAACATAAGTAGTAATAAAAAATGCAAACAACTTTTGAATTTTTTTTTTAAGATTTTATTCATCTACCCTTAGAGAGAGGGGAAGGGAGGGAGAAAGAGAGGAAAAGAAACATCAATGTGTGGTCACCTTTCACATGCGCCCTACTGGGGACCCAGCCCGAAACCCAGGCATGTGCCCTGACTGGGAATCGAACCAGCAACACTTTGCTTCATAGTCCAGCGCTCAGTCCACTAATCCACATTAGTCAGGGCTGAACTTTGTTAAATATACATTTGTTTTTACTATTACAATGTTTACTTAAATGTATATCTTCTCTATGGAAATTAAACTTTTCTTATCCTTTGTTTTAATAGTATAAGCATATTCAATAAAATCTAACCTCGTAATAGCACATTTTTGTATAAAAACTCATTTCTATCACTCCTTAAGATAAGTTCTCTCCTGCATTGTAATGAGTACAATTAATCTATATTTTATTTCAGCACATCTTTCAAGAAGCTATCTTTCCACTTAGTTTTCTTAATTTGAAGAAAGATAACTTTTATTTATATGTCTCTTCACAGAGTAGTTTATTTCTTTTGTAATCATCAAATAGGGGGAAAATCCTGCTTTGTAGGATTTTCAAGGAAATCCTTTTCCTTAAAAGAATATAGACATAATATTTAAAAATCCAAGAAAAATTTTCTTTAAAACCAAATAAAGTATAATGTTGATTTTGTTGATAGTAAAATAAATCAAATAAACAAATGTATTTCAAATTCTTTTATAGGTTATATGAAAATGTTAACTGTAAATATAGGTGTCCTGAAAATTTAAGAAGTCTGACAATATACAAAATTATATTTTGAACTATGTCATTTCAACTAACTAAAATCACTAAATACGCATCTGTTAGAGCAGGGGTGTCAAACTCATGTTCACTGGGGACCACATCAGCTTCACAGTTGCTTTCAAAGGGTCGAATGTAATTTTAGGACTGCATAAATTAACTGTTAAGCAAGAGCTCGGCACTGCCGCCAGGTAGAAACAAGGTGCCAGGCTGGATAAAACAAGGTGGAGGGCCGGATTTGGCCCCCGGGCCTTGTGTGTGCCACCTGTGTATTAGATAATGTAATTACATTATTAAAATAATATTAAAGTCTACTTAACCACAGCATTAAAATTCCCATGTTAAAAGTTATATATCAAAGTATTAGGAAATATTTAAATAATATTTCCAAATAAATCTGAATCGTATAAATTATTTTTATATTTTTATAAGTGTTTTCTTACAGAAATATTGAAGGAGTAAAGAGTAAAGTATAGTTCAATAAGTGACTTTCTCCCTCCATCAAATGGGGATTTTTATGTACATAGACATATTTTACATGACTTATCTGCCTACCCAGAATACTCCTGAAAAAGATAGAGAATGTCCTTTTATATCTTCTCTTCTGAGAGCATTAGTTCTAGTATTTCATATATGGGTCTCAGTAACTATCCTTTGTTTTCCTACAAGGCCCATTGACTTCTAATGTGAATATATTTCCTAGAAGTTCGCTCTGGAAAACAAATTGTCAGACTTAGTACTCTTTATTAATTGACACTAATAAGCCCACATCAGCAGTCTAGGGCAATGATTTTCAACTGGTTTGCCTGAAGGATTTTTAAAACATGCGATACCTGACTATTTAGCCAGGGCACTGCCCTATTTTCCCTTGGATTGTGAAATTTAAAAGAATATGACGACCAACACTACAATAGCTGTCCAGTGTGAATGTTTCATCTTGAACCAGAAACATATAGGTCATATAAAATTTGCATTTTATTGGTCATGTCACATAATAAGGTTTCATTTAATTAATTAATTCTTGGTACCAGAAATACTTACATACAAGTAAAGGTACACAAATTTTTGAAAAGTCACTTTGAAGCAAAAAGGGTAGGTTATTATTATTATTATTATTTTGTAAATCAATCAAAATTATACCTATCTATTTTTGTCAGATTGGCAAAAAAATAAAGTGTTTTTTTTTTTTGGTGTACTATAAAATTTTAATCATTAGTTTATGTGTGCCATGAGATGGAAAAGGTTGAAAATCTTTCACTTGGCTTTCTTATACTACTTGAGATACGGTTGCCTGCAAAAAAAAAAAAAAAATTAGTACATAAAGAAGAAAATGCATTTGGCAGAAGTACGTGGAAAGAAATGTATATTTTACTAACTCATTAAAGAAAGAGACTGATTGTTTATAGCTAAGCAACAGATTTGTGAAAAGAGAAAGGCATATACATAAGTCTACAGAGTCCATTTCCCTACCTGAAGTATTTCTGCTTCAATACTCATAATACAGTTTTAATGCAGTAACAAAATATAAAGCGTAGAGAAGCCCTGGCTGGTGTGGCTCAGCAGACTGAGTACTGGCCTGTGAACCAGAGTCCTAGTTCAATTCCCAGTCAGGGCACATGCCTGGGTTGCAGCAAGCCAGGTCCCAAGTGGGGGGTCCACGAGTGGCAACCATGCCCTGATGTTTCTCTCCCTCTTTTCCCCTCTCTCTAAAAATAAATAAATAAAGTTTTTTAAAAAGATAAAGGTTAGAGGATTTTTAGAAGTCATATAATCCTAAATATTAATGAATGTATAGCTTATTACCGACAAATAATTATATAAGACTTCATTTTGCCTGACAAGTTTTTCTTTTTATTTAGGTTGTTATATTGGATGGCAAAATTCCAGTGAGACATAATATCCTGCCTAGATTTATGTGATAATCAAAATTATAAATGATTTACTAAAGCCACCATGTATTTCATGATTTTAGATACACAAGATTTATATAATTTTTCTTGTAACATAATAAATTGACCATATGACCCTTAATCTTGAGCCAAGCTTCTTGAAATTCTAAGTAAAGTCATTTCAAGGTTATAAAATTTTAGTAAAAATCACCTGGGGAGCTTATTAAACACATAGATGGTTAGCATCAGTAAATCTTGGTGGGACTCAACATTTGTGTGATTAGCAGTGCCCGCGGCACTTACTATCTACTGCTCACAAGTTAGTATACTGCAGTTAGAAACACTGCCAAAAGAAACCAAAACTGGAAATACTTTTTCCCTCAATCATAACATGATTTGATTTATCTAAAAGGAAACTGCAAAGAGGTCACAGGAAGCTTAATTTAAAATTAAACATATTTGCAAAATAGCTTCCTGACAAATTTAACTAAGCAATATACTTCATCAGAAAATAAATTTAGGAAAAAACAGCTCTATGCATACAAAATTATAAAGATACAATTCCAGTTAATTACATTACAAGTCTGCATCTCAGAATGCATGATGCCAAAGTGAATGGAATATACAGAGATATTCCATAAAAGCATACAGTTCATATTCAGATAACAGTAACACTGAGTAATAAAACTTTTTATATTATATTTATATATAATTTAGCTTTATTGTGAGATTCACAGGTTGAAAGAATGTCAGGATACAGAATTAAATAATTTTTAAAAAGGACAGTGGGAATACTACAGTTTTAAACACTAGTCAAAGGACATTCATAAAAGAAACAAAGCAGCCATATAAACTGCTGTAGATTAATAGAAAAAATGGAAGAAAGTTGTAAGGAGACTTCCCACCAAGATGGAGGCATAGGTAGATACACTTTGCCTCCTCGCACAATCAAAAGAAGGACAACAAATTTAAAAACAAAATATAACCAGAACTGCCAGAAAATGAAACTATATCAAAGTCCAACACCACCAAGTTAAAGAAGAAACATTCATCCAGACCAGTAGGAGGGGCAGAGATGGGCAGCCAGGTGGAGAGGACTTGCAGCAAGGTGGTGGCTGGAGGACCAGAGAAGGTAGCAGTTGGCAGGTGAGGTGGCAGCTGGCGGTGCAGGCAGTTCCACATTTGCATGTGGATAGTCCGGGAGGAACAACTAGGGGAGCGAGACAGACCCCACAACCCAGAGTTCCAGAGCTGAGAAATAAAGCCTCAAAACCGCTTACTGAAAAAAACCTGTGGGGGTTGAGGCAGCAGAATAAATTCCAGCCTCACAAAAGTGTAAATTGGAGAGACCCTTAGGGTCCTAGAATGTACACAAACCCACCCACCAGGGAATCAGCACCAGAGGGGTCCAAATTACTTGTGGACAGTCACTGGATATTTTGGTAGGATTATAAAAGAGAAGGCACATTACCTAATACAAAACAAACAGTTTAATGATAATTAATGAAATTTCTGTTCCAGGCTCCCTCAAAATCCCTCTTTACTCCCAGTTTCTATGCTTCCTTCTCTCTACTCTTTCCAGCAGATTCTAAAAATTTCTCAGGCTCAAGTCACTCTTTTTACTTACTTATATATTTATTTTGGTTTTCAATGCTGAACTATTTAGCAAAATCCTAATCCCCTTGATGTTGTATTTCCCCAAAAATTATATTGTACCATTCTGATTTATATGGAAAAACCACTGCATGCAGAATAATTCTGTACTCTCAGAAATCCTCAGGGTGACTTGAAAATAACAATTACTTTCTCCTGCTTTTCTTTTATTTCTCAATTTCATTTACAAGAATAGTTATACTATATATTAAATGTAAGTTCACTTTTAAAGAATATTTAATTAGTTTGCCTGAAACCCAATTTTCATATCAATGATTCTCTTGATAAATATGTAAACGTTCACTTAAGCTTTGGTTTTAAATAAAACACATATTCATTTGGATTGGTACTTTTGACATAAACAATAAACCACAAATTATAAGTAGAATGGCAAATAAATTTATTAACTGAAATTCATAGTATATGATTAAAAATACATGCCTGCTTACATTTTTATAGGAGTAAATGGTTACCTTATATATCATAGAATCACAATCTCAACTTAAAGTCTGTTAATGTTAAAGCTAATACCTATTATCTGAGTTTTTTTACAATAAACATTAAACCTAAGCTGCTCTAAAAAATATTTATAAGGAAAATGAATAGCAGGCAATTTCCAAGAAGCTAGAATATTATGGAAGCAAAAAATTAACATGACTTTTAAAATTTCCCAACATTTTAAAGGCTGTAAAACGCATTTGTAATACCTGACAAAGACTCTCTCCTTGACCAAATTCAAGTCAGGTTCCTCTCCTTTTTGACTGAGCCCCAATCTTGGTCTTTGTGTTTGGACCCATAAGTACAGTTTTATCAAGAAATCTGCTGGGTCAATTTAGTTAAATCTCCCACTCTTGGTATATTAGTAATATGGATATTGGATCAAATTCTTCCCACCACCTTGATCTGCTTTCAGCAAAAATCTGGAGAAATCCCCCTAGCCTTGGTGTATCATCCTAGTCATTTTCCATCTGCTGACCCCTATCCTGATCCTTGGACATAAATCTTCACTTATCTTAGTTTTACCTAGAATTGGGCTCAATCTCTCTCCACTACTGCAAAATCTCATTGGATTAGTCCTTCTTGAATAAAGTCTTCTTTACTGCCTGTAACAAGAGTAATGAATAATTTTTTCTTTAGCACAAAAGGATAAAAGAGACATAGTACCTAATATCTACTTAAAGCTTTCTAAAAATTATAATGGAAAGTTAAACGTAATGTACTACAGAACGAGTTTTGTTAGACAAGAATCATTTACGTATTCAGTATTCAGTAAAAAACATACCAGGAATACTGCAAGGCCTAGATCTTAGGTAAATTAGTAAATGTTAGAGGATTTGAGGGGGAATCGAAATCTGCAGCTGGGTCTGTACATGGCATGTGATGGATTTTTTACACTGTAGTGTTTCTCCAACTGTGTTCAATAGGATGCTTCTCAAATTTTAATGGGCAAACAACAACTAAGACTATTGTTAAAAATTCAGATTCTGATTCTGTGCCCCAGGAAAAGGTCTGAGATTGTGCATTTCTAACAAACTCCCAGGTGATGCTGACTCTTCTAATACTTGGAAAAGACTTTGAGAAACACAGGTTAGACAACTGTAATTCATCTAGGCCGGCTTTTCTTAAAAGGGTGAAGTGAGTCAACCAAACCATGCCAGATTCTCTTTTAGCAGATATAAGGGGAGACGTAGGAACCTACATTTTTAACATTCTCCCCCAGGTGATTTTCTATGAACTCTAAAATTTGTAAAGCCCCCAGCTCATAAAAAAAGTGCTGCAGAAAGGTTTGGATATGGGTTTGCTACTCAGAAAGAATTGCCTTGTTTAGGCATACCTCCAGGAGCTTTATACTTTAAGGATGTCTCTGCTGTTAACTTTCACAGAATTTCATTTGAATAAAAATGTTAAGCCATGAAATTGCGAAATGATTTGCTCGGGGCCCTCTACCCCCCTTGGGGAAGGCCCTAAACCACTAAAAACAAGTTATGTGGTAGAAATTGATTGGAAATAAGTTCCAAATCCTCAGGAAGCAAAGAGCTTAATTAGCTGGGTTAGTCTAGGATTCAGAGCTGCGTCTACTTAATACTTTTGTTAATGATCTAGAAAAAAAGGTGAAGCTTTAAAATTTACAGAAAAAAATGTATTTTAATTTTCTTGAGATTAGTAAACTGTTCGAATTCCAAAAGACCTAACAACATAAGGTAATTAAGAAGCACAAAGGTTGGTAAAATCCGTTTAAAATATGTAAAGGCAAAGCACATTTGAAAAATATATTCAAATTACTCAAACAAACTGATGAACTCTGAACTAAATGTAATTTTCTCAAGAATAAGATTTATGCATCTCTTTGTGCAATTCAGTGAAGACATTTGTTCACTACCTAGAGACAATAAAAATGGAATGAAGTATTAAACCATATTAAAAGAGGCCAGAAATAGGACACGTATTATAATACCTCAATTTATGAATCAATAATATCTCTTTATCTTAAATATAGTACTATGGTAGTCATCTTAGTCATATCTTGCAGAGGCTATATGAAAAAAAAAATTAAAGAACCAGAAAGCAATGAAAACCTATTATACTTACAGGGAAAATGAGGAAATCTTCATAATAGAAGATTACAGAATGTATTTAATTGAGAAAGAGAAAATTAAAATGATACGTAATAGTATATAAAATAGTGAATACTAATGGCAAAACCATTTTCTAGTAATAAAAAATATAATCTAATTATATTGGAAGGTAGACAAATATTACAGGTAAAGACTATATTGGTTCTTAATAATGTCTTTCTATAAAAAATCCTGTGCAAAGCGTAAATAAAATAACAAAATAAAATTAGCAGACATTGCTTAAAATAATGACATAGCTATATCTGAAAATGATTAGCAGTATATTAAATAAAATGATCAGTTAGAAGTAAAAATATAATTTTCTTTTATTTCTGTAGTTTGTAGCAGTGTGAAGAAAGGAAGGTGGAGGGAAAAAAAGACTGTATTCAACCTGTCAAGCAAGGTGGATCTAATTATTTCCATCTAGTGTTTCTAAAAAGCATCACTTTTTAAAATTCATTACCAATTCTTATAAAAATATATTTAAAAATAGCCTGGCTGGTGTAGCTCAGTGGATTGAGCGCAGGCTGGGAACCAAAGGGTCCTGGGTTTGATTCCCAGTCGGGGCACATGCCTGGGTTGAGGGCCAGGTCCCCGTGAGGGCTATGTGAGAGGTAACCGTACATTGTTTTCTCCCTCTCTTTCTCCCTCCCTTCCCCTCTCTCTAAAAATAAATAAATAAATAAAATCTTTAAAAATAATAACAAAAAAATAGATATCATTTAAAAAGTCAAAATCAAGAGAGTATACTAATTCTTTCATTGAGTAATACTTACTATGTGCTGGTAACTGTGCTTGATGCTGGAGATAAACTGAGGAACAGAAAGGATGCTGTCGCTGCCTTCATCAGGCCAACCCCACAGGCAGCTGGATTGCAGTGTGAGCAATGATGTGACAGCGTAGGCATGCGAGTATATGATGATACAGGACATACAGAAGGGACACGTAACCCGAATTTAGGGCAAGTAAAGCTTTCTGGAATACTTGATTTCCAATATGGGGTTTAGAAAATATTTGTGAAGGGTAGCAGGGCTAAGTTCAATAATATCAATTACATTGTTTAGTCTTGCAAATGAAACCAGTTCAGTATGCCTAAACTGAAAATGGGAAGGGGAAAGTTGGCTAGGGAGAAAAACCAAAGCCTGGTCATAGGTTTCACAAGAGTTTGGGCTTTATCCTGAGAGAGCTGAGAACTCAAATGATTTGAAAGCCATAGAAATACATAATTAAATTTTCACACTGGGAGGTACTCTGGCTATAATGTGGAACATAGCCTGGGTGCGGGCAGTTGGGGGTAAGACTGAAAGCTGGGAGTTTAAATAGTTTCTATAGAATAGATAATGATGGCTAGGGTATTATATTGAAAATAAATAAAAGCAAACAATTAGAAAAAATATTTAGTAGGTAGAATCAATAAGTTTCTAATCAATTTAATGAGCAGTCATCAGAGCAGAAAAATGACACATAACTCCCAGGTAAAAGTCTTGGTACCATAGGCTCAAGTGGGAAAACCAAAGTGAGGAATGAACCGGAGGGTCGAGGGAGGTGCAGAGATGTACTGAGTTAGAGTCCCATATGAGAACCCCAAGGAGATTTCAGGAACTACTTTACTATGCAGTGATAGAAATCTGGGCAAAGAGCTCATTCAATATCAATGTTTAGCAGTATAAAGAGGAATGGATGGCAGCATATGCATTGCAAAATATGCCACTTTGGTATAAGGATTATTTCAGCTAAACAGCCACTGAGAAGGAGCGCATAAAGAAATTTTTCCTACACTGTCTCTAGTTGTCTAAAAGGAGGACATGTATTTTCAAAGGTGTTTCTCCTCCTCTCACCTTTAGGAGACTTTAAACCCCTTCAGCCTGGTGTTAGCACCAGAGGAATTTACATAACAAACTTTACTAACTAGCCTTCCTTTGTCCTGCCATTTCTCCACAGATCTATTGTTCTTTGTTGACCATGGTGTATAAACCTGAGTTCTAAGGCACGGCTTCAGGTTAGCTCATTTGTCACCGGTCATCTCCCACGTAAACTCAAGGTATGCATGTTAATAAATTGCTATTTGTTTTTGTCTTGTTAATAGGTTTTTTGTTAAGGGGCCCCAGCAAAGAATTAGGAAGGGTAGAGAGGAAATTGTTTCTTTTCTTTCTCTACAGTGTGAGTCTGGATAGATTATCCTTGGGAAAATAAATGTATGAAATGGGAAGAAAAAACCTAGAAGAGAGCTTTGATTAGCATCAATCTTCACAGCATGGGGTGGAAAAGGAGACTAAGAAAAAATAGCCAGATAGATAGAAGAAAAATTCGTAAAGCATGATGTTGGTATCATGGAAACAGGGGGAAAAAAAGGGAATGTCAATATTGCCAGAGTTATAGAGAAATAAATTAATGTCTCACTAGAATGGCAGCTCCATTGGGCAGTTATCTGGTCTGTTGATGTTTGTTACAGAACAGACCCAGGGGGGCAGGGTAGATGATATACTATTACCAAAAGGAGCCCCCTTTTTCTCCTGGTGTTCCCTCCCCCATACTAGGTTTGTCTTGCCTGTCGCCAGAGGAAAGACATCTCTCAATGCCAGAGACTGGTGAAAAGGAAAGGAATTATTTATTTACAAGTTATACAGACTTAGAGTAATGACTTAATGTCTTCATTAAAATACTAAAGTCCTTTAGAATACCCACAGATGCGCACAGTCCTTCCTTCTCCCTCTGCCCAGTCCAGGGTACCGTATCTCAGGAAAAGAAGGAGAAGTCCATGATTCAGGCTCCCAGCACCATCAGCTGTGTCGCTGCCGTGATCTCCAGTTAATCCAAAGCCATGTGGCACCTTCTCATGGCCCACCAGCAAGAGTCCTTTCACCCCTTTTCTTCCCGGAAAAGTCTCTCCTGGTTCCTAAGCCACGTGGCAAAGGGAGCAACCCAAAGCCGCATGGTGATTCCTCTCTCCTTTCCACAACGTCTTTCCTGCATTGTTCCAAACCACTAAGAGAAAGCTCTGCATTGCTGTTACATCTTGCTTCCCAGCTTCCTAAGCTGCGTGACAAAGGGAGCCCCAAAGCCACATGGTTCTCCCTTGGTATGGCTGCCGCACCTGGGTTTAAATCCCAGCACCAATCTTCCTCCGTAACCCCATTTCCGACTCCTCCTATAATCAGTTACACCTGCCAGCACTCCCATATTCTTCCAGCTTTACTGGGCTGCAATGGTAAATCTGGGCAGGTGTGGCCCCATTATATGGAGCTAATCATCTCCAAGCTCTCACACAGGCAGGTGCTGTAACTAGGGGGAGTTGCCTCCCAGTTACACCTTGGGTGGAAGTCACTTCCATCCCCCTGGCTCAAAGCATGGCCACAGCTATTTAACATATCTATGAAACCAGTTAAAGGCTATAGATATGTTAAATGACCATGCCAGAGATTAGCTGCAAAGCTGATGGTATACAAAACAGCTCTAAATGGCCTTGCTCCGTGTGTCCCATCCCCCCAGCTCAGACTCACAGGGGTGAGGACATCCTATATATATTTCTAATATTTCCTGGACACTCTGAGTTGTGGGCCTCATTACAAATCCCTTTTGGGGGCCCCCTTTAGCTGCACCCTGTTAAATATTCACCACAATATACACAATACCTAAAACTGAGCAAGAGGTTAAGCGTTTTCTTATGATCAAACAACAAACTCCCCATCATTGTTTAATGGTCCTTAATTCATTTGGAATCCATACTTTATTTTATCTTGAATTTTTATTATATTTATAATGTAACAGGGATATTATAACCTTAGAATATTTTAAGTCCTGTTAAAAAATGTAGTAAGTAGTAAAATAGAAACAGGCCTGGAGGGCAAGCTGTGACTCCTAGCCAAATGTTAGTAAGATTGTAATCTGTAAATAACCCTTTGTGCCCAGCAGCTTTAGTCAAACAGTTTAAGTGTTATCTAGGAATGCAGATGAGGG
>PVJI01004223.1:0-50547 GCA_004026765.1 Micronycteris hirsuta | reverse complement strand
TTCTGAGACAATCTCACTGATCTATTTTCTGTAACCAGGTTTTACTTTTTTAGACTTGCTTGTAACCTGACTCCTGAAGTGCTACGTAAGCCACACATCTCTGAAGAGTATATATGCCAACTCATGCCTCTGCTCAGGGCCCTAGATTTGGAGATTTCTCCCTAGGGTCCGCATGCGTAATAAAGGGTCTGTGACTTATACCTCTCACCAGGAGTTTGGTCGCTTCATTTTCCCGTAACAATAATAGTGAAACTTCTACAAAGGAAATAATTTGCACATTTGTTTAGAATCTGAGGACACAATTTTGTTTCTAAACAGAAAAAATACACTTCACAAATTCTGATGATATTAAAAGAAACACAAGGTATGTCAGATAATTTTATAATTATATTTTATTTATAATATCTAAGATTGTGCTCTACTTAAGTATTGACAATTTTACTGAAAAGCATCCACGTATTAAAATTGCCCCACTATGCCAGCTTCAAAAAAGCATTTCAGTTTAAAACTTGTAGAGAATCTATTATAGTTGTACTACATAGTTCCACTGGAATTTGAATGAAGTGCTTATGTGGTACCACATTAGCGTTAGATGATTCTGAGGAATCTCTGCTTCTACTGGAAAAAGAATGCAATGAAAACAACCAAAGTGCCCCTTAACAAATGACTGGATAAAGAAGATGTGGTACATTTTATGCAATTAAATACTACTCAGCCACAGGAAAAAATGAAATACTGCCATTTGCAGCAACATGGATGGATCTTAAGAATATCATGCTAACTGAAATAAGTCAGACAGAAAAAGTTAGGAACTACATGACTTCACTGATATGTGAGATATAAAACTATAAGCAACAAATGAACAAAGAAGAAAAACAAATGAATAAAAACTCATAGACACAGACAACAGTATGGTGGTTACAAGAGGGAAGGGGAGCCCTGGCTGGTATAGCTCAGTGGACTGAGCATGGGCTGGGAACCAAAGGGCCCTGGTTCGATTCCCAGTCAGGGCACATGCCTGGGTTGCAGGCCAGGTCCCCAGTGAGGGCCATGTGAGGAGAAAACATACATTGCTGTTTCTCTCCCTCTCTGTCTCCCTCCCTTCCCCTCGCTCTAATAATAAATAAGTAAAATCTTAAAAAAAAAGAGGGAAAGGGGATAGTGAAGGGTAAAGTGGGTTAAATCTATGGTAATGGAAGAAGATTTGACTTTGGGTGGTAAAACACAATACAATATACAGGCGATGTATCATAGAATTATATACTTGAAACCTATATAATTGTATTAACCAATGTCACCCCCCCAAAATTTATTTTTTTAGGAAAAAGGGGGGAAAAAGAAAAAGGAAGCAAAAGAGAGTCAGGTAGAGGAATAAACACATAAAAAGAGCCTTTGGCAACAGGGCGCATGAAGTGTTTAAAGAAATCGAAAGGGAGCTTATGTGGATGGAGTCCGGAAAACAGGAAGATGAAGGGAGGGGTGAGCTAGGAACCCTAGAAGGCATTAAGTTGGTTTAAACAGAATTGTCATCCTGGGCAAACTAACTCCGAGAGCTTATGAAACATCTAATGCATGACTAATACTCAAGGGATGAAGTGGAATAGAATGAGTTCAGATATGGTATTGTGAGTGACTTCTGCAGTGAACAGAGCAGGATTCCAAGTTCATCATTCTTCTTCACCAATTTGTGGCCTTGGCATGTTAGCTAGCTCAGCTAAATATCAATGTCTCTATCTACAAAGTGAGAAAAACGTGTACACTACCCCATTGTTGTGAAAATTAAATGAAATAATATATTTATT
The DNA here is from genome assembly GCA_004026765.1 of Micronycteris hirsuta. Taxonomy (NCBI): domain Eukaryota; kingdom Metazoa; phylum Chordata; class Mammalia; order Chiroptera; family Phyllostomidae; genus Micronycteris; species Micronycteris hirsuta. The sequence goes on along the minus strand of PVJI01004223.1, from coordinate 48,745 downwards.
AGATACATTCAATTTACTAGCGCGATATCTAGACTCAGTAAAACACCGACTAATATTGAGAATGGCAGTGTAATTTTTCTGTGACCTTCTCAAATTAAATTTCACTATTTTTAAGTGGGTATAAGTCACTTTAAAAATCTTATTTTATCTTGTCATACACAGCTTTTGAAACCTGAAAATTAACAGACAGTATTGGATTTGGAGTAGGTTCAAGGCCTGGCATGTCTCTTACTAGTTAGTGTACGAGGACGTAGAGATAGGGGGTTGAATTGTGACGCCACCTCCCAAAAAAGGCATGTCCGCCCAGAGCCTGTGAACGTAACCATCCGCAAGACTAAGTACAACACTGACATTTCTGAGACCTTTCCACTTGTAATTCCCTCTTTTGATAATCACGTTGATCAACATCTGATGTCGATTTTCTTTTTTTGGTTTGCATTAAAACAAAACAAATTTCAATTGCTTTTGAATATCTCCTAAATTCTAGTCTCCGCTCTCTCATTAAGTGTGGAGTATAGTTATTACTAATCCTATTTTTTTGTGACTGGTTATCATATCAAAGGAAATATCAGTTCTACGTTACCAAAATGTATTTTTTTTTTGCCACTGAATTCTTTTTAGAAGGAACAATCCCACAAAATGAATTTAAGATATATCTGTTGATATATTGTAATATACATTAATATGATAAATTGCAATTTGGTATATGTTTGGAATTTGATTTTTATAATCCAAAAGACCGTAGAGAAAAATATCCTTTTGTAGACAAACTCTAATATAATGTAAAAAAATGAAATATATTGAGTTTTTAGATGTGAATATTAACATTGTATTATAACAAATATAAGAACATATTTTTTTAAGTTCTCAAAAGCATGCTGGCAGCTGCTTTCCATGATAGTGAAATCATTTTTATTCAATACTACTACTCTCTGGATCCTGAGTCTTGAGAAAGGTCAAGTCATGCTATGAGCTATGTTTGAAAGTAAATCAAACCAGACTGATACTATTAAATCTTAATCACTTTCCATTAGAGTAATAACTTGCAATCATAAGACTCTTTTCCATGGAGCCTTTTTCTGAATAATCTACCTCAATTATAGAGGTAAATGGCAATGCTCCTCTTAGAGTTCCCAAGTACATCTCTAATCTTCACTATTGTGAAAGCAGTTAATGGCTTACATTCATGAATATGACATGAATGTTAATAGCAAAGGTCTGCGAGATAAATGACTAAATCCTAAATGAGTGGTTTTGTTGGAAACTTTCCAAATCATAGCAAAATATATATATTTTAACTTTTTGCTGTATTGGTGTATTATGGCCATTTAATTTTGGTTACAAAATAACGTATTGCTGCAAATGCTTAGGAGAATAACCATAGACTATTGTAGACGCAAGAAGGGCAAGTCATCCTTTTTTCTCATCATTATCAAATATTACTAAATTTATTTATACGACACTGAGTTAGAGCCTGTACAGTTTTATAAATGTAGGCTCATTTACTTAACCCCATTACCAAGACTCCTCTTCAATTACAAATTCTCAATATTTACATATATTTTTGGTAAAAAGAGTCTGGGTAAATTTGAAAGAATACTGCACTGGGTGTCAGATAATTGGGTTCAAATTTATTTTGTTATTCAAGACGTATGATATCACTGAAAAATCCCTCTACCTTTCTTGAATCTCTCCTCTCTGTAAGACGACTTTGTCTCAGCCTCAAGTCTTCCTGATCTGATCCACTATCCCCTCTCTGGTGTCTGGCCTGTTCTCTCGTTAGGCTAGTCTATTCAACAACATGTGAAAGCTGCACCTCGTGAGAATGGCAACAGTCTGCATTTTTCAGTACTTGGCTCAGTTTCATTATCTCAGCTTTAAGACTTAGCTTATGGAGGACCTCAGTGGTAGGACACACTTCACATATTTGAGTTCCAACTTCAGCTCCCTGCGTCGTAACAGTTCTAGGGTCTGTATTTAATTTCTTACCATTATCTTTATCTCTCCTAAAATGTCATTATAAATAACTTTTACTGACTATGCTTCTGACTACTTCAGTTACATTTTTCTATTCTTAAATCTAAGTTTTTTCCCTATCTTATTTTTTACTTTTCTCTTGATGAAACAAAATGAGTACAGAAATTTTTGAGCTAAGGAAAATATTCAAATGTAAATCTACGTGTCCCAGAATTTCAGGAATAGAAAATAGGAAGTATTTAAGACTAATGATGATACTACTATAAGAGATGCTTATATGCTTACGCTAGATATGCTACCCCAAGTTGAGCACTCAAATAACATCTACTTTTATGGATTGCATAATCTTTCCTTTTAGTTGGCTTGGTTGCAAATTGTCTTTCATCTCATTTTATCTCAATAGAAGGCACTGGCTAGGTAATGTGATGCTGAAGTACTAATTTCCCTGAACCTCAGACTACCTAAGGGGCTGAAATTTTTATAAGATTAATTACCATGTGAGGTTTTCTACCCTGTAAAAGTAAAAGTATTGCAGAAAGAATGATGGTGAGAAAATTGTAAATAACATATTATCTGCCATTAATATATTGATGTTATTTTTAACCTACAATATATCTCAGAACAGTTATATATGGTTATGCTATCATAACAGTAAGAATAAACAATAGCTCCAGAGATTGATTAATTTGTAAAATCAACATTTATTATTAATTGAGTATTCATTATTTGTCAAGTACTCAATATACACTAGATCCTGTCTGAATAGAAGCCCCAAAGCAGGTAATACAAGATTGGTAGCAGCATGAAAAAAAAAAATAATCTCTTAGAAATAAGAGAAAGCAGGTAAGACAGATTGGTAGCAGCATGAAAAAAAAAATAATCTCTTAGAAATAAGTGAGTAAAATAGAAACCTAACATTAAAGGTGGGAGACAGCAAAGACAAACCCTTGCTCTGAGTAAGTCATTCTTATATGGCTGTATCAGCCCCTCGCCTATATACATTAATCATTCCGCAAAGGTCTTTAGTTTAAAAACATAACACAAGTCCTTTTCCTGAACATTATAAGGCATAATAGTCTTATCTTGCTTTAGAATCCAGTATGATTTTTTACAACCCCTAAATAAATGGAGTCATTATTAAAGGGTCTCTGCAAATAGCTACTTTAAGTGATAAAACTATTTTAATGAAAGCTAGTAATGTCTCCTACATACATCTGCAGAAATAAAGAGATTTTATTGCACAACTATCAGACAAAGCACTTTTTATGTACTAAAAGATAAGCAAGACCATGGTCATTAGAGTAGATGGTGAGGTTCCTTAGGTTTACGTCAGTAATGCAGGGCATTAACCATGTTTAATGTTGCTGGAGAGGTATAAGCAGTCTGCCTAATCATAATCATCTTGATTCAACTGCATCTTTTAGAAATTTTAATTTATCTAACTTATGAGAAAATGTGTTAAACAAAGGCACTTCACAATATTAGTGCAATTTGCATCAAATACACTGGAGAAAATTACCTAATACAATTTTCTAAGCCATTTAGTATCATGAACTTGGCATTAAAAGGAGAAAATTGCATTTTATGATTTGTAGTCTGTTGAAAACATCGCACACCTGAATTCACACAATCTACATATTTTTATGTGGCTCCCTCAACAGAAATCCAAGTCTTTAATAAGCCAGAACACTAACTTGAACATTTTACTACATTAAACTAAAGCAGAAAGATAAGGCTTATAGCTCTATTTGAGAAACAAACAATAACTATAAACTAAAAAACACTATAATCATTTGTCTCTTACTTTTGGAATAAAACTGCAAGTCTCTCTTTGTATTTATAGCTTTTATTTATTCATTTACTTTTTTAAAACTGAAAGATTAAAACACAGACTGAAAATATATGTGTGTATATTTATTTTATTAAGGATCATACTCTATTGCATCAATAGTTACTGAATAAAAGGACCAAGAAGAGAAGGCCTATATCTCAGTAGAGTACATTAATTTCCCCTTTTAAAAAATACTCAGACATTATTAGGAGGTCTGTGACAGTATAAAACAAAATTCTATAAACTGGATAAAGTTATTCATTTAGAAAATTAAATATGTAAGAAAGGTCTCTTGATTTGTGATTCCTCAGTCAGCTAGCTACCAGAGAGATGAAGTTAGTCAAAGTGAATGAAGTATTTTATATTTGTTATTATGATAAACAATACAAGTTTTTTAGAATTTGTCAGATGAGGTAAACTGAGTGGCCATCACTTCTATCTTATCATCATCATGATATGGCACTGAAGACAGGACAATAAAGCATTGCAAAGAGGATTACTCCTCATTTCAACTCAGACAACCAAAAACTGACTCATCTTGCCCAAGGGAATAAAATATAAAACATCACCTTAACCACAGGATCAAAAAGAGAAATAGATGGCAGAAAAGACACAAGGTCAGACACAGTTTTCTCAGGCAAGAGAAGGGGTTACAGGGCCGACCAAATAGATCACAGTCATTCTTGAGGTTAACAACTAATTCAGACAGCAAGCGTTTTGCAGGATATCTTGGAGCAAAGGAAGCAAAGACCATAGAAATCAGTTTATAAAAACTGTGCTTAAAATGACCTTTGAACAATTGCATTAGCACAGACTGAAATTTTTTCTCCACAGAATAAGCATCCTGAAATAAGAGGTAACACCAAGGAAGAAAAGGCACGGAAACGAGCAAAGCGACAAACACAAGAGAGGGGTCTAGGTGAGAGCAGGACACAGACACTTCCTGAGCCAAACCAAGTCTTTCTTGCTTTTTCTTGGCAAGGAGAATTTGTCACTGTACATTAGAACACCATAGTATATCGTTTACAGTGGCTGCATATACAGGTGTCTCCGGTTTTCAAAAGTTCACACACAATATGCCACTTTGTTTTTACAAACACCTATATTAGCACTATTTTCGATAACGCCCCTCCAAAAAATTCAAACATGATTTTCGCTTTTATAAAAAAGATGAAAATAAAAAATAGCATTCGGCGCTTGTTTTGCCACAGCAGTTAGTTATAGACGCCGCTTGCACCCGCAGCAGCCGGTGGCCCCACCAGGCGCCTCCCTCAAGAATAACACTCCGCCTGTCCACATCAAGCCCTAGAGCTTTGAAAGGTGTCTGTGAGCATCTGTGCTTTATCTCCCTTTATTTTGTGCCTCTGTCAGCAAGATGTGTCCTAAGGTATCAGAAAAGCTTAACAGCCTTTTAGGTTGTTATGCTTAGTGTAAAACAGGCCGTAATTAAGCATTTCAATCACAGTTAACAAAATAAAGACATGGTGTATGCACTGGATTTTGGGTCCTGAAATGCTCAGAAAAGTTTTCCATTTAAATTAATAGTAATTGCTCCTTCAATTTATGCCATTTTGGCTTACAAAAGTTTTCATTGGGAGACTCAGATGGCAGGGGAACTTGTAGCTGTGCCGGAGGTAGCCACATGGTACATTCATGCGGGGTCCCATGGACTGTCATTCCCTCCTGTGGGTTCAGGTGGTCTCAGCAAGGCAGTCTGGGAAATGTTACTTACAGATTTTGGGGTCATGCAAATCCTACCTGACAATGAGTCCAAATCCCAGAATGTGGAAGGAAAAGAACAATAAGCAACCTTCTAAGATGGCCCTAATGATCCCCACTACCTGTATTCACAACCTTGTATAATCACCTTCAGCAGAGTGTGGGCTGAACCTAGTGAGTGGCTTCTAATACAAAAGGTGACAGGACGTCACTTCTAAAAGTATTTTACAGGTTTGTGACTTCCACCTTTGTCACTTCCACCTTTCTCTAGCTCTGACTCTTCCAGCTCATGTGCTCTGAGGGAGGCCAGCGTCTTTGTGTGTGCTGCTTACAGACCTACCTGGCAAGGAACTGGGGTGAGCCTCCAGCCGGACTCAAGGAGAAATTTGGGATTTGGGGCTATTAAAACAGTGCGAATTCTAACCTGATAAACTACATAAGACTGACTTAATTTTGTGGAATTTCTAAATAAAATTACTGTTTTCAAATTTCAATATTTTCTTAAGTCTTGTCCACGCCCCCCAATTTTTCTCACTCAGCTTGCCATCTTCTGTGAGTCTATTTTGGAAAAGGGATCTCTGATCTTCATTCCTATTTGCTGGAGGCTCTTTTAAAACCTGTATTCCTGGGTATTTGATGCTGTCTCCCTGGATTCACACTTTTTTGTTTTCTTTCAATTTGACCTTGGACAAGAGGGGAATTTGGAGCCATGTCTGTAACAATAAACACTCACCCCTCAGTGGTGTTAGCTGAAAAAGGGACAGACTTCCCAGACCCCTAGGGTCTTTGAGGTCTTCTCTTAAACATTCCTTACTTCTCCAAATTATACCTAATTCTTTCCCTCTCTTGAAGGCCATGGATTCTCACTCCTCAACAAATTGTATTCTTGTCTAAATACTTCAGTATTCTAAGAAGGAAGGAAGTATCTCTTTTTTGTCTGCACAGACTTTTTACAATGTGGTTGATGAGAGTACATGAAACTGTATTTGGGACCATTGTCTTAGTAGTATCTCAGCAGAGAAAGGTTTTCTTTCATAATTAGATTACTGAGTAACTTTCACAAAATCTTACAATGAGAGGTTACATTTTAACTCAGATCCATTTGACTCCAAGACCAATCAATTTCCACTGAACCACTTCTCAGAGTAAGTTACCACGGGGTTAGCATTGGCACCTGCAGTCTGGGAGCACTGTTCAGTCGTAAAGGCTTAGCCAGTACAAGCTGATGCTGTTTAAATATTATTCCCTTACGTTCACATTTATCTAGTGAGTAGGAAGGACTGAGAATTGTGTAGAAAATCACTTGAATCAACGGAGTGATATTGCAGAAGGAAGAGGCAAGAAAATTAGAATAGGAATTGAAAATGCTTTCATAAGGCAAGCCCTTACTATATTTGTTAAATATTTGTTGCTGAGGAATAAAGCACTGATTAAAATATTTTGCTCTTTCATCAAAAGGGTAATAGGATCTGGAGGTGGCATAAAATACACACAGGTAAGGTAACGCAGGCAGGAGCTGAAACTGAAATCAGTCAGAACTCCAAACTGGAGACAGACCACTGAAGGTTAAATATAATACTGCACAATCAACACAGAATAAATGTTCTGGAAGTCAGAAAGTTAGGGCAGAGGTCAGTGAGGTCACACTTTAGAGCAGCCAATGAAGCTAGCAAGTCATTTGAAACTGATGAGCTCTTGCAGGTTTCACAGGACAAATAAAGAACAAACAAGGATTGTGGAAGGGCAGGGAGCTTGAAACACTTTCCGGGCCAAATAGAAACACCCGATTCCACCAGGATGGAAATTCTTAACCTCCACTCATGTTATGCTTTCTGCGGCTGGTGTGTGGGCCTAGGCAATAAGCTATTGCAAGTATATAAGTACACACATTCCCACTCTTAGTAAAAATAAAGGTACTAGATTTAGATGAAAAATACTGTATATCTTAAACTATATTTACATTCTTAATACAATTAATTAAATTTTGAATGAAATAATATAAAAACAGTTTCTACTGTTTTAAACATATTGTTTCATTTTACATATTTAATTCCTAATTTTATAAGAATTGTTAATATTTGGTAATGCTTACATAATAGATATTAGTTTCAGTTTCTAGATTGTTATCTTTAAAGTGGATGATTTCTCCTCTTTTCTTATTCTTATTAAACAGTTATCCCAAGAGAAAAAAAGAAAACCTCATTGGTATAATGACCAAAAAAGACAAACTTTATGGAGGCCAGTGCTCATTGATCAAAAACTTTAATATAGTTTTTTCCAAATCTTGCAGTAATAACAGTATATTTTTTCTTGTTCAGGCATTTGCTTAGACTTTAGTAACCATGTGGCACAATCGTAAAAATATAAATCTTATTAAGGCAAAAGTTTTAAAGAGTGATACTGGTACAGGAAAATACTATAAAGATTAGCTTAGAAAGTAAAGATTGGTATAAGTAATATAGATCATCAATTGATGCTAAATCCAGGTAGAAAAAGGATAATGAGAAACAATACTTACTTAGTCTCAAAGCATTTCCTTATAAACTATTAATTATAAAAAAAGAAACAAACTATCCATAAAGTTGAGAAATGGGACAAAACCTTACCAAATGACCTAACTACTAAGGGACGAATATCACTCTGTACCTCTAAATTATGATACCCTAAAAAGTATACATATCATACATGGAGCATCCCAACCATAAATGCATAATCTGATCCTAATCATGAGGAAATGCAAGATATGTCCAAATTAAAGAAAATTCCTCAATTTCCTCAAACATACCACCATCATGAAAGCTAAAGCTTATTCCAGATTAAAGAAAACTAAAGGCAACGACAACTAAATGCCCAACAGAATCCATCCTGGACTGGACTATGCATCTCCCAAAAATGCTGTAAAGGGCATTATTGAGATTCCTGACAAAAATAAGATGTGGATTATTAATTAGATAAAGTTATGTTATCAGTGTCAAATTCCTAAATTTGATAGCTGTACTGATTCTATCCTTACTCTTTAAAAACGTACACTACAATTGTAAGACTTAGGGGCAACCTGATATATGTGCCTGTTCTCAAATAGTTCAGAAAACTTTGTGCTATTGTTGCAATTTTACCATAAATGTAAAAATATTACAAAATAAAGGTTGAAAGAATTCAATATATGTGCCCTGGCCAGTGTGGCTCAGTTGGTTGGGCAACGTCCCTCAAACAGAAAGGTCTTGGGTTTGATCCCTGCTTGGGACACATGCCTGGCTTGCAGCTTAGGTCCCCAGTCAGGGTGCGTGCAAGAGGCAGCCAATTGACATTTCTCTATTGCATCCATGTTTTTCTTCCTCTCCTTCTCCCATCTTTCCCATCTCTTTGGAATCAATAAAAGAAAAAAAAAATTAGGGAATTAAATATAACATTTAAAGTTGAAGTTGAACTTGAATTTTTTTTTACATGTAATAGCTGTTATGATATCTTAGGTGAATGTCTTGAGTAAGAATAGTTTCCAAAATCATTTAAGTCATGACCAAATTTCAAAATATGAAGAACACTCTAAACTATATCATATATGTTCATCTCTACTTGAAAATGAATTTTTGGATATTAATATAAAGACAAATGTTATGCCTTGCTGGTGTTAATGAGAGTGTGTTTTGGAAACCTGAATGATCCTATGACAACTAGTCACAGGCAAGTTCAAGAATGTCAGAAATGATTGTGAAATAAGCATTTGCCCACTCTCCCTTCCAAAATTTGAAATCTGAAGTTGACTCTGAATAGCATATTATGTTTGAATACCAAAACAAAAACCAAACCCTCATTCCTTTGTAGTTTATATGGATATCAAGGTTTTGAGAAACATGCTTTAAATAAATGTGGGAAATGAGAAAACATGGTTAGTGTAGAGGAAGTAATTGTTCATGAATTTTAAGTAGTATTAATCAAAGTCATATGTAAATGAATTTTAAATGAATTCAATGGACTTTTAATAAGTTTTAACCCATTTAGAGTTAAGTATTTGATCTTTAATACTATAAAAATCCTCAGGGTAACTCACAGTTTTTCAATCAGAAGCCCAGTTCATTTTCCCCCTTCTGCAATGGTTTTAAGCCTCAGATACTTACTAAGCCTAAATACAATGTGATGCTTCAGTCTCCTATGAGGTTGATTTTCCATTTCCTTCTTATTTTGAACTTCTGAATTCTTTATATTTCTGTAATTCTTCCTATTTTCTATATCAAATTGCTTTTATAATTGGAACAAACCCACTCACATTATATACAACTTATTTTGATAAAATAGAAACTGTTCTATATATTGGGTTGGCTAAAAAGTTTGTTTGGTTCTCTCCATAAGATGGCTCTAGTAGCACTTAGTTGCCTTTAACTTCATTTGAAACAATTTTGTTAGGTTGTATTGTGACAGCTGTCATGTCAGCGGGCATTTAAAAATTTTATCAAAATTGGTGAATTTTTGTGTAGCCATTATAATATTGAAAATGGAAGAAAATAAGTGACCATTTTTGGCATATTATGCTTTATTATTTCAAGAAAGATAAAATTAAAAAAAATTTTGTGCAGTGTATGGAGAAGGTTCTGTGATTGATCGAACGTGTCAAAAGTGGTTCATGAAGTTGTGCTGGAGATTTCCTGCTGGATGATTCTCCATGGTCAAGCAGACCCTTTGAAGTTGATCTTGATCAAATCAGCTGATAGTCTTATGGGAACTACTTTGCAGGTAACTCTCTCCTTGTCTCTTGATGCTTTTAAGATTCCCTCTTTATCTTTAACCTTTGGCAATTTAATTGTGATGTGTCTTGGTTGGTCCTCTTTGGGTCCAGCTTGTCTGGGACTCCCTGTACTTCCTGAACTTGTATGTCTATTTCCTTTGCCAAATTAGGTAAGTTTTCTTTCATTATTTTTTCAAACAAGTTTTCAATTTCTTGCCCTTCTCTTCCTTCTGGCATCCTTATGATTTGGATGTTGGCACTTTTGGAGATGTTCCAGAGTCTTCTTATTCTCTCTTCATTTTTTCGAATTCTTGTTTCTTCATTCTCTTCCAGCTGACTGTTTATTTCTTCATTGTTTTCTAAGTTATTGATTTGAAGCCCAGTTTTCTGCCCTTCACTATTGGTTCCCTATAGGTTTTTCTTTATTTCACTTAATGTAGTCTTCACTTCTTCCCTTATGCTTTTGCCATACTCAATGAGTTCTCTGAGCATCCTTATCATCAGTGTTTTGAACTCTGCATCTGATAGGTTGGCTATCTCCATTTCATTTCGTTCTTTTTCTGGGGTTTTGTTCTGTTCTTTCATTTGGGCTATATCTCTTTGTCTCCTCAATTTGGCATCCTCCCTGTGTTTTTTTTTTTTTTCTATGTATTAGGTAGAGCTGCTTTGACTCTCTGTCTTAGCATACCTGTTAAGTTGTATGGGACAGACTCTTAGGTATTTGCCATGGCAGGCAACCTGTTTCACCACTGTGTGGCTCTGTATGTGGGGGAGGGGTTGGAGAGTGAACAATGCCACTGCCTGGCTGCTGGAGGCTTGCCCAGCACTCACCCCACTTCCACTCACTTCACCTACTTCCTGTATGCAACTGGAGCCCCTCTAGCTGTTGCCCTGGTGTTTGTTCCCAAAGTGGGTGGGTTTGCATATGTTGTAGGACCATGTGTGCCCTTTAAACAGACTCCCCTGAATGTTTCTTCCACCACTCTATTCTCCAATGGGTTTTACAGCCAGAAGTTATGAGGCTTTATTTTCCTGGTGCTGCAACCTTGGGCTGTGCAGTCTGGCCTGGGGCTGGGATTGCTTGCTCCCCAGGTAGCCTTTCTGATTTTATCTACTACACATGAATGTGGGACCACTCATTCCATTGGCTCTATGTCATTATCACGAATGTATTTAGTTTGACTCTGAAGTTCTCTTAAGTCATAACCAAGGAATTTACAGTAAGAGAACCACTGCATAAGAGAATAGATTCAGAAAATCATACATTTCAAAATCTACCTGAGACCTGGTGACATATTATAACAAGATTTCAGCAAGCCAATTTTTAAAAAAAGCACTAAAGTGCATTCAGAATTTATTTGCCAATATATTGCTGACAAGATAATATATTGTTGATCTTATTTAATAACCAATCTGTATTGGAAGCCTCATTTCTTTATAGTCCTGCCATTCCTGCCATAAGTATTTGAAATACTCATAGCCTTTGGTGATAGCCAAAAATAAACCTAAGGAAATTTCAATAGCCACTACCTGATTAGGTTGTAAAAACACAGACAAACTCAAATTCTGCAAATTGAGGAACTGTCATCATCCACAGATTAAAAATGAATTGGAAAGTGTAACTCAGCTGTTAAAAGATGGTAATATTCCAGTGCTCAATATGAATAAAACATGTAGGATGCATGTGGACAGAGCCAAGATTTAATGCCAGGATATCATTGATAACCGATGGCTAGCTATTTTATTAAATCTCCTATCTTTGGCACTAGGAACTCTTCTCTTGCTCTTCCCCTTGAATTTCCATATTGGAACTATTTACATTTTTTTTTTATGCAATGGAACACTCAATACTAATCTATGCTTATCTTTAAAAAGCCTTCAGTATTGAACTTAAAGTTTACTAATGGCTGTAGAGAGACTATCAATTATTGTCTACTTGTGAATGTCATATCCTATAAATAAGTAGGTTTGGAGAGAGGGGATGATTGTTAGCCTCCAATTTGATGTGTGGGTAGTGTTTTTCCTTCCTTCCTTCCTTCCTTCCTTCCTTCCTTCCTTCCTTCCTTTCTTTCCTTCCCTTTCTCTCTCTCTCCCCTGCCTCAATGAATCCTGGACTAATGATCATTCCTGGTGTGTCAATTTCTATTGGTCTGTAGATGTTCACATGTCTTGACATTTATCTTATGCAGTAAGTTTAGTCTAATGAATAAGAAATACATAAACTCCTGTATAATGTGACTTGAGGAGCTAACAGACAATAGTCCCTGCTCCTGAAACTAGGCCGGTCTTCCATAACAACCTTGACCTCTTATTGAGTATATTCTATGTTCAATCATTATATGTGTCCATCTGGGGACCCAAAGTATGCATTTCTATCCAAACACGATTCTTCCTATTTTATTTCCTCATTTGTGAATTGGCCACTAAAAAAATAACTGCCCCACCAGCATTTACTCAAATAGGAGGAGGCTTACTGCTAGCTTCAAGAGTTCCAGAGTAGTGCATATCAGATATGGGTGAGTCTCATTGGCTCTCTTCTGGCTCTCTGTAACAGTCCTCAGTTCAGCGTTCAGCCAATCATCTAGTTGTGGGATGGTCTGTCCTCCCAGTGAGAGAATGTGCAAATGGAGTCCGTTTCCTTGGCCACTCTTACTCATTTCTTTGTCCAAAGGCAGAAGTGGTTAGCAGTTTCTGCAGAAATGGCACAGCACTCCACACAGCTCATACAAGCCAGAGGCCAGACAGCACCGCGGAAGTGCTTACTTCAGAGGCCAGGCTTCCTTTACTGCCCACCTCTGCCTTCCATTGTTCCCCGGGGGCCTTAAGAGGCTTTTTGGTTTTCAACATAATTTTTCATTGTGGAGTTCTTGGCTCAAAGGAAATCTCAGGCAAAACTTCAATACCTAAATAAAAAAAATTAGCATTTTTTGTTTGTATCTTGAATACCTGAGACCTGGTCCTCTAGACATCTCTGTTTTTCCCCCACAGTAGAAGGTTTCTATACTGGGATGGGTGGTACATTGTGTGACGCACCCACTAGAGTGTGCCACTGACATCGTGGAAACAAGAAGTACTATCCCAAGAGTGTTCTAAGCAGCCCACTAACTACACAGGAGAAGACCCGTGTCATACTTCTGAGTACGGTTCCAAACCATCCTTATTCTGTAAGTGCCAACACTGCTGGCAAGTGTGTCTTCTCGCGCCTGTATCTTAGACGTGCTGACTCCGGTCCATCCTTCGGCACTATTTAGCAAGAAGGAGACAGGTCCTAGGACATCAAAGGTGTAAGAAGTAAGGGAGATAACTGGAGGAGGGGATGTTGTGGAGCAGTGGGTCTATCTGTTGTCAGAAAAAAAGAGAGCTTTGAGCTTTCCTTTCCTTCAAATTTTCCCCAAGGCCAGTCCCTTTTCGTGCTTGGGCTGGGTGAGGGGCAGCTTGCCATTCTTTCGTCTCTTATAATCGTAATTCCAGAAGCAGTGCCAAGCCTGGAGAAAGAACTGAGGAACCCTAACTCCCAAAGACACAAGGACAGTCATGAAGGAATTATAAGTACATTTACAATTTCTTTAATGATAGTATGATTATACTATTTTCATAAAGTTAAAATTTGGTGATGTCTTAAAACAAACATTTTTTTTTCTCCTGCATACCTCTCCAAATGAAAAAAGAAATTCTTGAAAGAATAAATTTATTTTCCCATCACTTTTATTTTCTCCTATAGTTATTGATCTTTTTAAAATCTTTTGGTTTATAAGCTGTAAAAACTGTTGCTAATAGCTCTAATAAAGTTTAGACCATTGAATATAACAGATTGTATTATAACAGATTGAACAATATCTTGGTCAGTAATGTTTGGTGTGTAAATTGTCATCAATGTTAGCAAATTCTCAAGCCCCATCATACCATTCTGGCCATATACATGTGAGTTGTAGGGAGTGGAAATAAGTGTTGTGATCGCTAATTCATTAGTTTCTGATATATACTCACATAATATTAGTCTATTAACCAAGTGGCATATACCTTATTTAAATGTTTGACTCTTATTTTTAAGAGTAATTTAAAGCTAGTTTGAGTACCTAGAATTCATTCCAGACTTTCTTCAGAACTTTGAGGATTTAATAGTGCAGTTTGTATTTCATGCCAGCCCACCCAGGGTGCTGGCAGAGATGGCATCTTGGATAGTGTAGTTTTTCAAGATCTCTTATATTACCCGTTTCTTTTAGGCTTTATAAATATTTCAATGTGTGTCCAAATACAACACCAGTTGAGTAAACACCATTGGTTTAAATTAATGTAATATTATTTCTTATTAAATAATATCTAATGTGAGAAATGCCTGATAAATACTGTTAATGCTTCAAATACCTTTTATTTGAGAGCCAAGCAAAACAGTTCACTATTTTAATAAAAGCTTAAAATATCATCTGTTTTAGCCCGGCTGGTGTAGCTCAGTGGATTGAGTGCGGGCTGGGAACCAGAGGGTCCCAGTTCGATTCCCAGTCGGGGCCCATGCCTGGGTTGCGGGCCAGGTCCCCAATGAGGACCATGTGAGAGGCAACCGTACATTGCTCTTTCTCTCTCCCTTCTCCTCTCTCTGAAAATAAATAAATAAATCTTTAAAAAAATATCATCTGTTTTATCGTTTTGGTATACTATGTGTCAGTAACCTGTCTATATGGAAACTCTTTTGTAAGCCAATTGTATTTTGCTGCTGCATTATATAGCTTAAAAAGCAATAGAATGGGAATGAAATACATAAAAATATGTGAAATAGGTATCAGTGTTCTTATTACAAGACTTGAATGCCACACTTTTATAAAGATTTGTTTTTTATATGATATTAATCAGTTACTATAAAGGCAGAATGGTTAATAAAGTCTTCTAATCTATATTGCCAGAATCGAGAGCTTGATTTATACAAAAATATACAAAAATCCCAGTGATATTTTTAGCTGGAGACTCAAAGAAGACATAGGAAAAGTTTTGACTCTCCTACAAAAGTAAATATTTTTTGAGATTGTAAAACATTTTTAGCATCATTAGGACTCATTTTTCTTATCAATAAAAGAGTTAGAATTAAACCAGCATTCCCCAAATTACTAAAAATTTAGTGGCTTGGAAACACACTTTATCTTATAATTAGTTCTGTAGGTCAAAAGTCTAACCTAATCTCATGAAAATGAAGGTGTTAGCATGACTTCTTCATTTATGGATTCTCTAGAGGAAAATCTGTTTCTTTGCATTTTCCAGCTTCTAGACACTGCCTATACCCCGTGGCTCACACCCTCTCTCTTCTTCATCCTCAGAGCCACTGTCATCGGTAAATTTCTCTTCTTCCGTCCTCACATCTCTACATACGACCTACGCTCAGAAAGATGTTGTGCTTTTAAAAAGTCACGTGACTGTTTGGGGTCCACCCAGATAACAGAGAATAATCTCCCAGTCTCAAGGAATTTAATCTTAATTATTTCACCATGTAAGGTAACATATTTATAATTTCTGGGAGTTAGGACATGGATATTCTGCTTGCACATCATGTTTTATGAGGCTGCAGTTTAGGAACATGATTATTAATTGCTGAGAATAATTATATGATGAAGTAAGCTTGTAAGTCCTTTATTAAAAGTACCATGTTTAGAAAGTCACAGTATATATTACTGTGTTAAGAACTCTAAAAAGTCTCCATAGTATTTAAAAATTTTGTTTAATAATCTTTCTATATATATTTTCATATCTATTAACTTGGGAAGATATTCTTTTAACAACTAGATGTGAAGTTCTTAACTAGAATATATTTATGTGTGTGTGTGTGATTTTTTGACATTTTTTATTATTGTTCAATTACAGTTCTCCCCATTTCCCCCAGTTAGTCTCCTCCACCCTACCCATACCTACCTCCCACATTTGACCCTGTTTCAGCATGAATAGTCTATATGAATTCAACAATAATTGTGGATATTCAAAATCATGATCCAAAAGATGTTAAGAGTCCTCAAAAGAGACTTAATATGTGTGTGACAACAGAGATGTGTTTATTTTGCAGAATTCATTAGAATTAGAGATTGTCAAGAAAGACTATGGACACATCACACTGTGCTTAAGTAATTTAAGAAAGTTGACTGTATGGGGGGAAGAGACATGATATACCTAGGCAGGGCATTTTCTTGGTTTCTATTCTCTTAAAAAGCTCAAATTTGCTTAGTGACGCTGTCTGCCAAGATAGAAACCTTTAAGACAAGAAACTAGCCTAGAACCTACTCCCTCAAAAGTCTTTTCCAGAAACAAAATTCAGACTCTTCTGGAAAGAGTCACATCCTCCTCTGTGCACCCATATCACAGCTTCTGGTTTCCCACGCAATAGAAAGCCAACTTCAGTGCAGTTTTCAACAAAGTTTCCAAAAAGAGTTTCTAGTAAATATTATTCAATCAAGAATTCAATACGGACAGTATTCCTTCTTCCTATGGCAATACAAATTTAAATTTACCTACACTGAGCACCTGACTGTTTAGGTACCAGGTCCATAGCTATCACACACACATGGCCTCCATTGGCTAGCAACTGACACTAAAGCCCGGAGAGAAGCATGTTATTAAGATTTAAGAATTTGGAAGTTTCCTATTTATTAAGCATCAAATGAACAGTACCTTTGTTATCAAAGAAATAAAATACCCATCGGTTTCAGCCAAGAACTCAGGATTAAGTGAGAAAAGGAAAGAATTCCTACAACAAATAATCACTATATAATCTTTAAACTGAATTTCTTCTAGACAAAAATATATATATATCTACTTCTGCAAGGAACTTTTGTGAATTTTAAATAAATTGATAGTAATTGTTAGATATGGCTATTAAATATTTGAATATGTACAATATTGACTTCCTTTTACTAAGAGTACATGGTAAGATACTGAAGAGTTTGCATTACGTACATGAATACCCACACAACATGCACACATGGAAAATACAAAACATTGCCTACGTAAATTAAAACCTTAACTATTTTTACTACAGTATTGAGAAAAACAGAAGGAGGAAATACCAACTAATAAATTTTTTTCTTTTGGGTCTTAATATTTATATATGGCTCTGGAAAATTCAAAGTAAATGTCATAATTGAGGTAAAAAAAAAGGTTTAGTACTAACACTGTAGAAAAGATTTAATCCTAGGATTTGAAATATGTCTAAGTAGGAGTTTAGAAGTAAAGCAAATGTTTATCTTTCTCTTTTCTTTGAAATATTTTTGTGCTACTAAATTTACTATCTCATTTTATAAGTGCCACTTTTATTTAAACTCCATTTGAAAGTAATTACAGTTTTAAAAAGAGATTAAAATTGAATATTTATGGGGAAACTTAAAAATCATGGCCTTTTATCTCCTAAGTGGGAAGTTGGAACTTAACTGCTGCCACCTTTATAAAAAAACAAACTTTTAATTTACTTGAACTCATCTATTGCATAGAACATTTCTGGCTGTGCTTTTAAATGCACCGCACTAAGGAGATCTATAGTCATTAAGCTCGTGCTTTGGACTTCAATAATGGAGCTTGATTTTTCTCATTTACGCAATTATGCAGACTAATTGAGGTAAACTGCCTAATTAAAAAACCAATTGTATTTTATAATGACCAAATCTTTTACTGAAACCACTATTCATTGTAAATTTACACATATGCTGTTATCAAAATTGAGTACTTTATATGAATACTGCATTTATCTATCATAAATTATAAATGTCCAGTCAGAGTGCTCCAATAGATATAGCAAAATAAAGTTTAGATTGACTGAATATTTATGATCTTTATCACTCCAGGCAGTACATTAATTTTTCAATGGGTATTTAGTACACTGGAGTGAAATAAACTATGTAAATAACTAAAGTAAAAAGACTGTTCCACATAATAAATTATTAGCCCATAAAAATAATATAATTACGTAACTGATCAACAGCAGTCAAATGGAGACACCCATATCCTAGAGCTGGTCTGCAATAAAGTCCCATATAGTACTCACTCAATGAATTTAGAGGATACCCTATCATAATCCTCAGATAACACACACATATAATTTATATACTATCAGCTATAATGATTCTCTATAATTTGATATATTGTTAATGTAATCAGTGATACAGAATGAGGTATGAAGATTATCTGATAGACAGTTACTTAGAATAGATACTGTGCACCTATCTCTGAGTGAAATTTACAATATTCTTCTACCTATTTACTTGATGGTTCCCTCCATAGATAATTAGAAGCCGTGATAAAAAGTTCTCTCTTTGTCTCTCTGTGCATCTCTCTCTGACTCTCACTCTCTCTGTCACTCTCTCTCTCTTCATACATGCACACGGAGGCATTTAAATTTCTTAAGAAATTCTACTTTGTTACTCAATAATAAGTCCTTCCAGCTTCCAGATAACTACAAACTATCTTAGGAGAAAAGGAACATCTATGAATGTAATTCTACTCTGTATTAGATAAATATTTATGTGTAAGGAGATCATAATTTGATGTGGAATGGGTCAGTTAATAAATACTTTATTCACTGTTTTTTTTTTACATATGCTGATGGAGGGTCCAATTCATTATTTAAAATGTAATTGAGCCCTGGCTGGTGTAGCTCAGTGGATTGAGCGTGGGCTGGGAACCAAAGGATCCCAGTTCAATTCCCAGTCAGGGCACATGCCTGGGTTGCAGGCCGGGTCCCCAGTGAGGGCCATGTGAGAGGCAACCACACATTGCTGTTTCTCTCCGTCTCGGTCTCCCTCCCTTCCCATCTCTCTAAAAATAAATAAATAAAAAAAAATCTTTAAAATGTAATTGAATCTTCATGGAAATATGGTTATTTCAAATAAGAATCAAAAATCATTGTAAAGATATGTTTTTCATAGCGTTTTTATAACTATCCTTATAATTTTTCAAATCAGTAGAAATAAAATTATAAATAGTTCTGATTAAAAATTACTAACGTTTGAAAGTTAAGCTCTCATTCTTCATTTTATTTGTTTACATTGAGTATGATTGTAATGGCGGTTAACTCTCCCCTTTTACACTCTCGAGGTGTGCTGTCCAACAGCGTAGATGACAGCCACATGCAGCTATTTAAATTTAAATTAATTAAAATTGAATAAAATTAGAAATGTATCTCCTTGATTGCACTCGCCACACTTTAAGTGCTCAATGAACAGATAACATGAAACATTTCCATTATCTCAAAGAGTTCCTTGGAGCGGTGCTGCTCGAGACGTACCACAGGTAGTGAAAAGGTCATGAAATTGGGTATGCCACACTCTTAACTTCGGTAGCCAACATTCAGATCCAGGACTATCCCTAGGGTCTCTGCTTTTCCCACTACACCAGATGTTTAGCAACCAAAATTATCTATTAACCAAAGGTTGTCTGGTCAAAAATACAGTTTCAGCATAATATATAAATATATAGTAGTGACAAACAGTTGTTTAAAAATTATATTTGAACCAACTCACTAGCTACAAAGAATGATACAAACATATTTTAAAAGTAAATAGGGTGATACAACATAGATTAATTTATACTTAACTAATGGAGATTATTGTTTCACGTAAGTCTGGACTCAAGCCTACCTTCAATAATAATTTGGAATTAAGTATACACTAAAGTCTAAATACTGAGCACCTAATTAGAACATTGAAATTTAACTCATTGATTGTTTTTTACATTTAATTCTGCAGTTCAACATGTACAAATAATTACTGTAATAGTACAGTCAAAGACAAATGAGAGCTATCTTAGTTCAAGCTGCTATAACAAAAATACCACAGATTGGGTGCCTTAAACACAAACCTTTTTTTCTAATTGCTCTGGAGGCTAAGAAGTCTAAGGCCAGGGCCTTTTGGTGACAGTCCTTTTCCTAACTTGCAGAGAGACATCTTCTTGCTTTAAGGGCACTAATCCCATTCACAAGGTTTTACTCTTGTGATCTAACTACCTCCCAAAGTCCTCATCTTCCAGTACCATCAAATGGGGGACTGGGACTTCAACGAATGAACTTTGCGGGGACACAAAAACCATCTGCAGCAGGAAAAGGTAACTGCATGACACCAGATCCTTACAATTCTTGTGCTTAGAAAAATATCCCTAAAGTGAGATTACTTTCTCAAATGGAAACATTTTGAAGGAGTCCAAGTTACAAAGAGCTGTGTAACCACCACATACAAACTTCATTTCTTTAATACGATCTTTTCTCCTTTCTTTTTTTTGGATTCCAACTGGCACCCTGACTCACCAGACTCCCTTTCCCTTAACAACCACTCCCTGAAGCATGAAGCCCTCAGGACAGCGAGGTTCTAGTCAGCATCAAAAAACCTTGGAGCAAAGCCTCAGGTCTGTTGGTCACAGTTTCAGTCTAACTAGAGATAACCTCCAGGCCTCGGTGGTGTTTCAGCTCCAGATCTAGAAAAGTGGAACAACCCCACCAACCACACCCTTGTGAAGTCAGAGTGATGTCATGGCTGACATCAAGACTATTACCAAACCAATGTAGGGTCTGGGTGCCTGCAGCAATCAAAAGGCAAACTCTAGAGGCAGAGGCTGGTGAGAAAGGAAAGGAGTTTTTATTCAAATGTTCAAGGATCTGGGAGGATGAGGGATGCCCCATCTCCTGGTTCACAAGTTCATCTCCTCCACAAAACACAGACAACATCCAGTTGTCTCCAGCAAGACCCAAACTGAAGGCAGTGCCCAGAATTCCCTTTCTATTTAAATAAATGTGCTGTCCTTTGGAGCCCAAGGCAGCTAAGTGTTCATCCAGGAAGCTTACCTTGTTTCTAGCTGCTGTGTGTTTCAGGCTCCCTCTTGGAGGCTGCGTGCTGTGCAAGGGCCAGCACTGGCTATGCAGCTTCTAGCAGCATGGTCCCATGCTCCTGGATGGTGGAGCCAGCAAAGGCACTGGCAAATGCTCCACTAGGTCGGTAAGAGACTCCCTCTTGGAGGCCATGGGCCACACAACTGCACTCACGTGGCCAATGGAGGGAGCAGGCCAGTACACCATCCGAGTGTAGGTCCTAAACAGCAGCCCCAAGCAAAAGATCTTTCTTTGTTTCTCTGGCTTTATATTAGTTTCAGGCCTGGGATGGACCAGATGTTTTCTCAGAATGACCAATTAATTTCCCAGACTTTGGCACACTCAGAGAGGGTCCGCCCCGCCCCACAACCACCAATCCCTTCTTTTCCCCAGACTAGACAGACAGGCCTCTGTGGTCCAGCACGGCCCCCTGCCGCGATTCTGACCTCTCTGAGGCATGCGCCTGCCTTCCCCTGATCCCATCCCCAGTCAGGTACTGAAAGGGGATAGGAGGGCTTTCCCTGCCCCCGTCCAATTATCTTTTTAGCCCTGCACATGCTCAGTGCAATAATTCCTCCTGCCACAACCTTGCCTCGGGGTTGGGGAAACCTTTACTTTCTTGGCTCTGTTAACTCTGGGCCCACCTACCCTCGCCACTGCCCATGCCTTAGTTCTTGTATGCAGCATGCTGCCCACACTTGGAGCTCGCCAACATAGCAAAAGGACCGTGAAAACTCCACCTGGCATCTCAGGCAGTGTCAAGCACAGACCTAGAGAGAGAAGCAGGGCATCTCAGCAGGACCTCCGCACAAGGGCAGCCTATGCCCTGCCCTGACGAGGAATCAAACTGGAGCATACCCAAGGAACAAGCAATATGGACTCGTGGTCCAGCGTAAGTGCTGGTATTGTGTGGCTGCATGTCATGCCCTCAGTGCCCCAAGGAGTGTAGCTCTGTGTAGCTCGGTCTTGTGGGTGGCCCCTTCTTTCTCCATTCTCGGTCCAGACAATTGTCTAAAATGAAAAATGAATTTAGTAGGTAAGCTTGAAAAATATCATACAGAATACAATACACAAAACGTTTGTTTTAGTTACAATTTTCATTATAAGTGATAACGAATGAAAACAATAGTGAGACGGTCTAGTAATGTATAGACTAGGTGTCCGCAACCTCCAGGCTGCAGACTGGTACTGGTCCAGGACTGTTAGGAACTGGGCTGCACAGCAGGAGGTGAGCTGGAGTGGAAAATTGTCTTCCATGAAACTGGTCCCTGGTGCCAAAAAGGTTGGGGAATGCTAATATAGAGGATTTTTTTTATTATTATAATAAAGTCACTTGCTTATACCTCTTAATGTTTCTCTTCCATCTGCTAACTATACTCATCATCATCTTTTTCTCTGTCATTGTGTTCTCAACAATCATCAATAAATCTAGTTCTCTAACTAAAATTAAATCTTTCATGATTTTTCAGGAAAGAATGTTTTGATATGTTATGGGAAAGAAAAAGCCCAAATCAAACCTTAGCACTTGTAACTGAGTAAAAGATATAGTCTAGAATGATAAATTGGTGACACAATGATACCTTTAATGTTGCATTAACTGATTGCATCCAAATGCCATTAATAACTCTAAAAGCCATCCAAATAAAATTTTAGGTTAGGATCACTAGCAAGCTCTGTGTTACTTACACTATTGAATGTAGATAAATGAGATCAGTGCTATGTGAACTGCTGTCATAAACACGGAGAAAAGAAGGTCTAAATATTGACAAACATTATCAGCAATGTGACAGTTTCATGGGGGTTTTTTTGAGACACTATTGTTTGCTTATCAGTGAAACGTCCCTGGGGATAAATTTCTTACATGAGCATACAATGCTTGACAATATCGATGAAAATTTCCTGATATTATCACTGTGATGCTACTTTTAAAGCTCTTATCATTTCCCAACTTATAGACAAATGTTGATTTGATGATCTAGGCTGTCATGGTTTCTTGCCAAGGCTACAAACACACTAACAGGGAATTACTCCCCCTAAAAAAGATTTAAAGTTCTAAAGACCAGTTTCACAGTAGCCAACTACCAACTTCACCCTATTATGAGCTCTAAATACTTTCAGAGTTGCCATTGAAAGAACTCTATCTAAGTTTGTTCAGAATGAGTTGAAGGAAGAGCATCTGTGTATTACTGGTGAGCTGGCAGGCCCTTATCGATGCTGGTGCAAAGTGTAGAACTAATCTAGTCATAATGAAGTCTTAACAAAGATTAAATTGAAAAAAATTCTTAAAAATAATGACATTGAGCCTTCATTTTACAAATTTGGGGAAGATTTTGCTTAAATAAAACAAAATATCCACTTCAAACAAATGAGCAAAAAGCATGGCTTTCAAATTTTTTTTTTGCTCAATGAAGTGTTCCTGCTGTCTTCCTGCGATCTGGTGGGTGACTGTTCTGGGAGAATCACTGGCTCTTACGGCCAATTTTAAAATATGGGAATAATTATCCCAGTGTAATAGGCCATTTAGGTATTTGGTTGGGGAAAAAGAAACAAAACAGAATGTATTTAAGTAAGGGGATTAGATAAGCAAAATCCAAACTACTGCCTCAATGTCAGGAAGAGCCCAAGGATAACCGCTCTCACCTCATCTATTTAACATTTCACTGAAAGTTCTACCTAGTGCAAAAAGGCCAGAAAAGGGAATAAACAGCATAATGACAAGGAAGAAGTTAAACTTTCTTAATTCTCAGAAGGCATTTTATATGTAGAGGAACTTGTGAAATTTATAAGAAAAGCTAATAGAACAAGTAAGTTTAGTAGAATTGCAGGACTTAAGATGAATAGATATAAATCACTCACCTTTCTATAAATGAGCAATTAATCCAAAAGTATGCTTTATTTTAATATCATTTATGATAGCATCAAATAATATTAAATACTTAGGGAGAATTATGACAAATGAGGTGCAATACCTGTACACTAAAATGTTCTGTAAAACATTATTGAGAGAAACCAAAGGAAACTAACATAGTGGAAGCGTTGCATCATATTCATTGGTTGAAAGTGTCAATATTCTTTTTTTTTTACATTTTTTAAAGATTTTATTTATTTATTTATTTATTTATTTAGAGAAATGGGGAAGGGAGGGAGAAAAAGAGGAAGTGAAACATCAGTGTATGGTTTCCTGTAGCATAGGTCCCACTGGGGACCTGGCCTGCAACGCAGGCATGTGCCCTGACTGGAAATCAAACCAGCGATGCTTTGGTTTGCAGGCCTGCGCTCAATCCACTGAGCTGCACCAGCCATGGCTCAATATTCTTAAAATAGTAATTCTTCCCAAATAGAACTATAGATTCAACACAATATCAATCAAAAACCAAGCAGGAGGTTTGTTTTTTTTTTTTTTTTATAAATATAAATTAAGAATCTGATTTTAAAATTTCTATGACATGGAAAGACTTTGAAATAGCCAAAAGAACTTTATGTGAGTTAAACTAACAAAATAACTTTAAATTTGGAAAACTACTTAATTCACCTCTTACTTTAAAGCTGCAATAATTAAGACAGGGTGGTACGAACTAAACATAGAAAGTTCAAAATAATGAAATAGAAAGAAAAGCTATATAGTGGGTCTAGAAATAGACTCACAACTGATTTTGACAAAGGCAGAAAAGTAGTTACATGGAGAAAGGACAGTTGTTGAACACATGATGCTGGAACAACTGGGTATTTATATGTGATAAAATGAGCTTTATCCCCAAACTCACACCATACAAAAATTAAGTCAAAAAATATTTTACAAATTACATTTGATGATTAAAACCTGAGTTGTTTAAGTAACACTTGATGATTAAAACAAAAATTATAACAGATAGTAGAGATTTTGCACCCCTCTTATGCATGTCACTTATTAATGTTGCTATATAGATGATGTTTATTTCGCTTTGCTAGTAAAACACAAGTCCCTACAGAACTGGGCCCATAGTTAATTCATTATAATATCACCATAGTTTCTTTCAGAATTATTAGTACATATTACTATTTAACAAATATTTAGGTGGATGAGTGAAATAAAGAATGAAATTTATATTTACTATCACCCTCTCTCTTCCTCTAAATACCTCATACATTAAAATAATATAAAAATATAAAAACATAATTTGCTAAGAAACACTGCCTTCTATAATTAGGTGCCTATTAGTCACATTATTATTTTTTTAGTTTTTAAAAATTATTTATTATTTTAATTTTTCTATCACCATTTATCCCCTTATGCCCTCTCCTACCTCCACCCACCCTGCTCCCCACTGCAATCACCACACTGTGTTCATGAGCTCTTTCTCTTTTTTCTTTTTTGCTTAATCCCTCCACCCCTGTCAAACCCTACCCTAGAGCTGCCATCTGCTCTCCATCTATGAGTCTGTCTCTGTTTTGCTTGTTAGTTCACTTTGTTCATTAGATTCCACATTCGATTGAAATCATATGATATTTCTCTTCCTCTGACTGGTTTATTTCACTTAGCATGATGTTCTCCAGGTCCATCCATTCTGTCACAAAAGGCAAGATTTCCTTCTTTTTTAGGGCCAGCTAGTATTCCATTATGTAAATGTACCATAGCCGTTAGGATTCTTTGTGTTGTGCTATTTTTAAGAAAGCATGCAACACTATTCCATAGATAACATGGCTTTAAACTTCTTGGGAACTGAAGAAGTACAAAGAGTATATTGAACTAATTACAAAAAAACACAACGTTTCAAAATACTATAGTAAGAACCTTCATTTTGTTGTGTAGAAACACTTCTTCCATAGCTAAGCTCAATAATGCATGCACCACTAAGAATTCATAGGGCTAATATGAGAGTAGTATACAAGTCCTGTGGACCTTTTTTTAACTTATGGTGTCAGTGGCCCAAGGTTTTGGCCCAAGATGGAAGTCAGTGGCCCAAGTTTCCATTCTCAAATTTGGAGAAGATTGGAAACATTTTCTGAAACATTCTTCACAACATGGAAGTGTCAAAAGTTTCTGTCTAACCCTTTGCACATCCAACCTAAGCCCCCACCTCTATTCCTATATCTCTAGTCCCAGCACATTGCAGACTATGAAATGCTGTAGGTGTTCATTTTCTAAGAGTCTCTTCAGGATCTTCAGGAATTATATGTTAGGACTTTTTCTAGCCCTCTTTAATGCTGAATGAATTCTAATGGCTGTGTGCATCAGTAAGTTTACAGAAATACATAAACCTAAATAAAAATGGATTTCATAGTCTCATTCAACTTTAGGTAGTTTTAATCATGATTGTGATACTATGATAAAAGGAGATCATCCTGAAATCTGCTTTCTTAATTCAGGTTATAAAATGTATGATAGTACACATATTAATATGATATAAAGCAATGTTTATAAGAAATAAACCAAGTTGCAGGTTCTCCAGCAACTTAATAAATTTGATAAAAATTTAATACTCCAGCACTGAAAAAATACCAAAGTGCAATTAAAAAATTACCTTATTCCTGGAAAGGTACGTATTTTACACATGACAGCTATTTGAGTATTTTGATTAATTTATAAAGGACTCGTATATCCACTAAGAAGAAGATAAACTACCTTAGTAGAAACTGGGTATAGGGTAGGAATAAGTATTTTATAAAACAACAAAATAAATAAGCTGACAATGAATATATGAAAAAAGTGCCCCATCTTTAATATAATAAGCAAATTTAAAAGGCATCATTTTTACTAATCCAATTGACAAATTTAAAAAGTTTGATTGACATCCACTGCAGACAAGGTAGAAAGAGTTCACACCACTGGTGAGAATATAAACTGAAGCACCATTTCTGGAAAATAACTAGACAATATTTTTTGAAAATTGAAATGGACATCCTTTTTATACAGAAAAATACATAACTTGGATTTACCTTACAGATATAACTAATAAAGTTTTCCAAGATATTATTTAAAAATACATCTTTTGCAAAGCAGGGATAGCAAAAATACTGAGAAAAACTGAAGCATCCCACAATAAGAGCAAAAACAAAAAAACAAGAGCCGACACTTGCTACTGACTCTTTTTAATGCTACTCATTCTTCTTAGAACTTAATTTGTATAATTTTACCAAAAGCAAAGAAAACGTTGGGATACCATGCCTGCGTTAAAGACGGAAAGCACAGACACAGAAGCTTTTGTACAGGGCTCCACAACTAGGGAGCGGCAGAACTGGGATGCACACCCTTACAGAGTGATTGCAGGCTGCTTTCTCTTAAGGAATAGCATTCAGATCAGGATAGAAAGGAGTTGCATATGTTCACGTGAAAAAGTCTCCAGGAGAAAAAAGGTATAAAATGAATGAAAGGTATGCTGCCGTGTGTGTAATTATATATGGATTTTGGTTTTTGAAAAGAATCTCAAAAATAATTTAATAATTGCCTAGTCAACTTTGGATTATGTATGTGTACTTTTTTAAAGCATTGATAGCTACTATATCGGAAAGGAAAGTATGACTTATTTCACTAACATCTTTGTAATCTCATATATTAAAAATATATAAATGTTATATTTTAAAGCTCAGGTAGCAAGCACAGGACCCACGGGCTGAACCCAACCCTCCACCTTGTTTTATCCGGCCCGGCACCTTGTTTCTACCCAGCGGCAGCACCGAGCTCTTGCTCAACTGTTAAGGAGTAGTTATATTTATATGGCCTTAAAATTACATTTGGCCCTTTGAAGGCAACCATGAGGCTGATGTGGCCCCCGGTGAAAATGAGTTTGATGCCCCTGCTTTAAACTAATGAAAACAACACTAATAATGATCTACAAATTGGTAATTTTTAAACTAACAATGATTAAATTTATTTATTCGTGTATTAATTTAATTATTCATTCATTAAATGTGTATGATAAACATAAAAAGGTATCATACTTGCATTTCAAAAAAACTTTATTTACAAAAACAAGCATTAGATCAGATCTAGCCCAAGAACCATAGTTTGCCAATCGGCGTCCTTAACCAATACCATATAAGGTATAGTTAAAATAAATGCATGGCAGTATAATTCATCTATGCCTACTGCATGCACACACACTCACCACACACAGTGAAAGAATAAGCTAAGAGAAATGCAGATGTAATATCATGAAATGATGTAAAAATTAATAATATTAATGATCATGTACTTAACTGATACCAAACAATTTACTGAAAGAATTTACAGAAGAAAACATGATGTAGCTTTGTTCCCAGATTTTGCAAAAAGAAAGTAGGGAATCAACTGAAAAGCAAGTTACTTACTGTCTGGAAATAGGCCATTACTATTTTAGGATAAGTAAAAGACATCACATACCGAAACTAGGAGGTGAAATGCTTCACTAAACAATTATACTGAGTCTGTATTTAGAGTACTTATTTCAGCTGCAAACTTCAGTACCAGAAATATACAGAATAACCCTGCAAGCTGTCCATAGGACAGCATTAAAAATAGATCAAATACAGAAGAAACTAATTTTACTTGATGAAATGATAATTATGCAACTAAGGAACAATTGTAAGACAATAAAGAAACTTAAAACTAGAGAGACATCAAATCCATTCATCAGGAGATTTAAAAAGAATTCAAATGAAATTGTAACATGTATCTCACAAATCAATTTTTACTAACAAATCCTGGAATTCTGAAATAAAACAGAAAAAAATTGAATATATAACTGAAGGGAAATAACTGTGACAGAAAAGGACAAGTATTTGCAGTTCCATTTTCTCTAACATTAATTAGTTTACATAATAATGAAGACCAAGTTATATAATATTATCCCTATGTGAGTCAGCCCATAAGTCGACTTACTCGATTTTTGATACAAAAGGAAAGGAAGTTTTAGCAGCTTGGAAAATTTTTTAGTTACAAATAAATGGTATACTTTTTGGATAACCTGATTCTTCCACAGATCATCACACTTGAAGATGAAAAATGATGTGAAATAAGAGATAAGGGGATAGAATTCTGAACAATGCACCTTTTATTTCTTTCAAGCACATGCTGTACCCTAGTCTGACATGGTTCACTGCAACCAAATTGGTTTTCTCTTCTTGTATCAATATCCATACCATGGTTCTCTCAGAAGGCATAAACTAACTTTCTCATTAATCCTGTGAATGTCATCAGTCAGCATATTGGTAGCTGATCCATTTTGCTTTCTCATAGGATGTACATTATGATTTCTAGAATATTATTGGTAGCAAGGAATAAGAAATGCTTTAAAGTACACTTTTTGCTTTAAGATATATTCCCTTACTTTTTAATAATTTTTTTCTTTATTTTTATTGTTGACACTATTACAGATGTCCCCATCTCCCCCATTCCCTTCACCCACCTCCACACATCCCTGTTCCCACTTCCCCCTGGCCGTCCCTACACCGTTGTCTGTGTCTGTGGGTTACACACATATGTTCTTTGTTCTTTGGCTGAACCCTTCACATTTCTACAGTCAGTCCACCACCCCGACTGCTCTGACAGCTGTCAGTCTATTCCACATATCCATGCCTCGGTGTTTTGTTTGTTAGTTTATTTTATTCATTAGACTCAACATATGAGATCATATGGAATTTGTCTTTCTCTGACTGGCTTATTTCACTTAGCATAATACCCTCTATAAAATATTTAAAAATACACTTTTTAAAACATTACGAGATAGCCCTGGCTGGCAGGGCTTAGTGGATTGAGCACCAGCCTGTGAACCAAGGGGTTACCGGTTTGATTCCTCGTCAGGGCTCAGGCCTGGGTTGCAGGTCAGGTCCCTGGTAGAGGGCGCTCGAGAGGAAACCACACACTGATGTTAAAAAAATAAACATTACAAGATAAATCAATAATGTAGTACCTCACATACAATCAGTGGGAATGTAAAAGACATAGTCTTTTTGAAAATGAACTTGGCAATAGATTTATAAATATATTGGAATCATTGCAATTCTAAAAATCAAGCAAAGGACTCAATCTTAATGAGAGACATAACTACAATGCACAAGAATTTTCAATGTAGTGTTATTACTAATACCAATTTTTCATATTTTATTTTTTAATTTTTTTACTTATTTTTTAAATCCTTATTCTATACAGTTCACAATTGTTCCCTCTTTGCCCCCCTCTACCCAGCCTGCTCCCACTCCCATAGTCAATATTTGTAACAAATTAAATGTTTAACATTAATATAGGGTAAAATGTAGGCAATAAAGTTTAAAAACACATTGAAGAGTGTGGCTTGCTTAATAATATTTGGGCCTATTAAACTGAAAGAAAAACAATATCTTTACATCACACAGTTATTAAGTATACATAAAAAGAATATTTTATACCTATCTATAGCATATATGTGCTATAATTTTAAATTATAAAACAGCTGGAAATTTTAATAAATAATAAAATCTTCACTATATAGAAAAGTAATAAAAAAGACAGAAGACTATACAATGAAATATAGTACTCCTTCCCTCTGAGTAATGACATAATAGAGGATTTGTTCTTTTTTTCTGGTATAATTGTCCCATTGAAAAATTCCCATATAAAGTGACTATCACTTTTCTAATCATAAAATAAACATTTAAAAAATATCTTACTGAGCAGTAAATAAACCCATTTGTTAATTCAAGATAAAGAACATATGCATTTTAAGTGTTTATTTATTTTTATTTTTTATTTTTTTAAAGATTTTATTTATTTATTTTCAAAGAGAGGGGAAGGGAGAAAGAGAGGGAGAGAAACATCAGTGTGTGGTTGCCTCTCACATGGCCCCCACTGGGGATCTGGCCCACAACCCAGGCATGTGCCCTGACTGGGAATCGAACTGGCGACCCTTTGGTTCGCAGCCCGTGTTCAATCCACCAAGCTACATCAGCCAGGCTGATGCATTTTAAGTGTTTATGTGAAGCAATATAATTTAATATGTAAATGTAGCATTATATATGTCAAATCACCATTTTAGAGATTTGTGTCCTGGTAGGGACTTTGTTGGAAAATGTCTGAAGAGCTAGCCAATAAAATGACCCCTTATCTTTAAAATTGTTAAATAATAATAGTGACTCATCCCAACTTGGACTTTAACTGACCATAATAATGCTTGGTAGGTTAGAATATCACTAGATGAAATGAAAATGAGATTTTACTGGGCTGGTCAAAACCTATCAAACTAACCATATATTCAGAATAAGTTAATTCTTGACCATGAAATGACAAATATTTCTTCTGTTCCATATATTACCTAGAAGTAACTGGCTTCCTGGAATGCTTAACAAAACTTCAAATAGCTCAGCAGTGACTTTGGAATTCCATAAATTATTTGACCTCAAGAAGAAAAATAGAGCAAAATAACACAAAACAACTTTTTGGGTAAATTTTAATTTAGATTGTGGTTTATAGAGTCAAAGAAAAAAACTAGAAAAAAATTACAGACCTCTTTATTTTAAAAAATAGTATTATGGCCAAGAAAATCTGAGAATAAAGACCAAGTCAATTGTAGCACAGGTAATGAATTTAAAGTGAAAAGCTCATGTTTTTAGATGATAAAAAATCATGACCATTCAGTTCTTAGGAGGGTTTACTAAGTTACATTGATCAAAGAAGGGCCTAAGTTTTTCTGCAGTCTGGAAGATATAAAACCAGCTATGTAGTTTGCTCTAATTTTTAAAAAGACCTAAAAAGAAGGGATGCTTCTTGACTCTCAGAGACTGGATAAGTAAGAGTTCTAACATTTGAGTGACTAGAATATCAAAACTTGAATACCACAAAAATCTTCTACCCCCGATAAAATATAGAGAAGCTGCCATGTTATCAAAGTGTGACCAGAGTATTCATAAATCTCTATTGGAGTCCCAGTTACAGGTACTACATAAAACGTTCTTGTACATAAATAAACTGGTCATCGAGACTTGATCCTCTTGCCTTAAAGCAGGCATTACTACACATGAGGAACAACAGAACAAAACTGGACCATAAATGGACAAGCAAAGGACAAATGTGGGGGGAAAAAAGAAACAAGGTTTCAAGACAGTCGTGTCATGTTTTTTTTTTTCCCTTTTCCCAAAAGTCATGCTTCATCTTCACTGAGATGTATTAAAGGTAAATTAGTGCATATATTACAAGATCATAAAAACCATGGGATAAAGTATCAAACATAAGTATTCCTCTTCTATCTCTCCCCATTCCTTCTCCCCACCTCTTCTTTTTTCACATTTTGAAAAAGGGAAGGCTTTAATTATACTCTTTCTTTTGAGCAGATAAAACTTGCTTGGTATATTCTTACACAAAAGAACTTAAGTACATGAATAAATTTGAGTATACTTTTAAATAGAAATAAAAACTAACTCAGGGACACACAATAGGTTCTAGAAATGGATTAAATTCAACATAAGAATCATACAACATGAAAAATGTGAGGAAATGACTGTTTAATAATGTTCTTGGTTGGGGCGGTAAACACACAGTACAGTACACAGACGATGTATTGTAGAATTGTATACCTGAAACCTATGGAACTTTATTAACTAATGGCATCCCATAAAAATTAATTTAAAAAATATTCTTTGTGTAGTTGCCTATATATCTCAAAGAAAAAATATATTTTTACCTCAGACTACACACAAAAATCATCTTCCTATAAAGTAAAGGTATAACAATAATATGTTGATTTTTTTAAATATACAAATATGTTTATATTATCTTTGGGATGAAAGGGGTCTTCTAAAAGAAAGAAATTTTGCCCTGAAGTAATAGATATCTATATTTAAATATATAAAATTTAAATATTTAAATGCAAAACACACCATAAACAAATAAAAAAGATAAGAATCAATCAAAATACAATCAGAAAAATAAATGTTATGATTCAGACATTCTATTATATGATGAGCACCTTATCATTTTGCCAAAGTAATTTAAAAATAAAAATTGACAAAGATATTTATGTAACCTCCTAGAAGAGTAAATACAGATAAGTAACATATAAAAAAGATGTAAAACTTCAGAAAAATGTAAATTAAAGAGTTTCCTTTTCTACTTGACTGAACATTTAAAAATTGGTAATAGCTAATGCTAGGATTATTATGGGGAAATGGGCACTTTCATATGTTTTTGCTGGGTATATAAATTCATAGCATTTGTTTGAAAATATAACCTATTAAAATTAATTTCTATTAAAATTAAAAATATTCATACACTTTGAATGCATAGGCCTACTTTAAGAAGCTAACACATTAAGATTAAACTCTAACATGTAAGTCAAGCATTGTACAAAGTGCTTGTTATCTTTATAACAAACGTATAGAGGCAATCTGAATGACCAAAAAAAAAAAAGGAAATGACAACAAATTTGGAATGTGTATGCTAAGAATACACACATGTAGTTATTTAAAGTTATGTAACATCATGGAACAATGTTTATAATACATTGTTAATTGAAAAATGCAAGATATTTTGAAAATGTAAATCATAAAGAAAAAATTGAAATATATTACCTCACTTAAATATAACCACTCTCATAATTTTGCTGTATTTCCAATTAGTTTATTTACCTATCAAGTTCAAAAGTTATATTAATCTTAAGAGATGCATCAGAGGACTCAATCAACAGCGAAAAAGCAACACAGTGAAAGAGAACAGAGAACCCAGAAATAGACCTACATAGACAGAGTCAATTGATCTTTGACAAAGGAGCAAAACATACAATGGAGTAAAGACAGACACTCCCTTCAACAAATCGTGCTGGAACAACTGGACATGTACGTGTACAAAAATTAATCTAGACAAAGAACTTACACCCTCCATAAAAATCAACTTGAAATGAATTGTAGATCTAAATATAAAACACAAAATTATAAAACTTCTAGAACTTAACATAGGAGAAAACCTAGATGACTTGGGGATACCTTTTTAGATACCACACCAAAGACTCATCCATGAAAGGCAGAATCGATCAGCTGAAATTCATTAAAATTAAAAACAAACAACTGCTTTGTGAAGGACAATGTCAAGAGAATTAGAAGACAAGCCACAGACTGGGAGAAGATATTTGCAAAAGACAGATCTGATAAAGGACTGTTATCTAAAGTAGATAAGGCACTCTTAAAACTCAGCAATAAGAAACTAAACAACTCGGTTAAAAAAAAAAAGAGGGCCAAATACCTTAACAGACACCTCACTAAAGAAGATACACACATGCACACAAGAAAAAGCTGTTTCCCATAACTCGTCATCACGGAAATGCAAGTTAAAACAACAATGAGACGCCACTACATACCCACTGGGATGATCAAAACCTGACAGCAGCAAAAGCTGACAGACATCGAGCCACAAGATCTCTTGGTCATTGCTTGTGGGAATGCAAGGTGGTACAGCCACTTTGAAAGACAGTTTAGCAGTTTCTCACAAAATTAAACATATTTTTAGCATATGATCCAGCTATCACACTTCCTGATATTTACCCATAAGAGTTGAAAACTTGTCCAAAGAAACCAACATGCCTTTCAATAGATGAATAAATAAATTGTGGTACATTCAGACATTGGAATATTATTTAGCACTAAAAAGAAATGAGCTCTAAAGCCATGGAAACAGATGGAGGAACTATAAATTCATATCACTAAGTGAAAGAAGACAATCTGAAAAGACTATATACTGTATGATTTCAACTATATGGAATTCTGGAAAAGGCAACACTATGGAGAAAATAGAAAGATCAGTGGTCCCCAAGGGTTTCAGGAGGGGAGTGGATGAATAGGCAGAGCACAGAGGACTTTTAGGACAGTAAAAACACTCTCTGTTATATTCAAATGCTGGATATATGTCACTCACTGTTCATGTGACCAAACTCATGGAATGTACACCACCAAGAGTGAACCCTAAGGGGGCTCAACTATGGACTGTTGGTGATTGTGTAGGTTCTCCTTGGTAACTAATGTAGCACCCTGGTGAGAGAGTTGACAATGTGAGAAGGTATTCATTTATGGGGGCACGGGGTATATGGGGAATCTCTATCTTCTGCTTAATATTGTTGTGAGCTTAAAACAGCTCTAAAATAATGCTTTTGAAGCAAAAGCAACCTATGAAATGGGAGAAAATATTTGCAATCATATATCTGGTAAGAGATCAATATCTGGGCCTTGACTAGTGTGTCTCAGTTTGTTGGGTGCTGTCCTGCAAAGGGAAATGTGGCCAGTTGTCTGCACCTGGGCACTCGCCAGTCATGGCCAGGTCCCCAGTTGGGGTGCATGCAAGAGGCAACGGATTGATGTTTCTCTCCTTTCTTCCTCCCTCCCCACTCCTTTCTCAATAAATAAATAAATAGATAGAAAAACAAATAAATAAAATCTTTTTAGAAGAGAGATTAATATTTGGAATATAAAAGGCATTCCTATGACTTAACAACAACAACAAATCCAATTAAAAATGGGTAAAGAATTTGAATAGACATTTACCCTAAAAAGATACACAAATGACAAATAAGCACATGAAAAGGTGCTCAACATCACTAATCATTAGGGAAACACACATCAAAACCATGAGACACTATATCACACCCAAGAGAAGGGTTATTATTAAAAATCAGAGAATAGCTGGTATTGGGAAGGATGTGGAGCCACTGGAATACCATAGCTGGAAGAAATGTAGGCTGACGTAATCACCATGGACATAGTATAGTGGTTCCTAAAAAAGTAAAAATAGAATTACCATATAGTCCACCAATTCCACTCTGGGTATACCCTCAAAAGAACTGAAAGCAGAATCTTGAAGAGGCCCTTGTTCATCACATTATTCACAATAGACAGAAGGTGAAAGCGAGCCAAGTGTCCATGGATGGGTGAATGAATTAAAAATGTGTTATATGAATACAACACAGTATTATTCAGTCTTAAACAGGAAGGAAATTGTGATGCATGCTGCAAAATGAGTGAATGTTGAGTAGGAATGGAAAGTAGAATGGCAATTTCCAAAAGCTGAGAGGAGGCAAAATTATGAGTTGTTGTTAAATGGGTACAGAATTTCAGTTTTGCAAGATGAAAAGGATTCTGGAGCTTGGTTGCACAACACTATAATTATACACTTAAAATGGTTAAATTTTATGTTATTTATATATTATCACAATTAAAATTAATCTTAAAAGATACTATTTATGTGTAAATAATTTATAGGGAAAATAATTGTCATAGTAAAGAAGTTCTAGTCCTGAAGCTAGGAATCTAGGTATATTCTTATATTGATCTTTAGACCCAGTTTTATACTAGGGGAATCTGGTATTCTCAACATTAATCTAGTAATCCAAATTCTAAAATAATAGCCCAATACCTTCAAAATTC
Source organism: Micronycteris hirsuta (assembly GCA_004026765.1). Lineage (NCBI taxonomy): Eukaryota > Metazoa > Chordata > Mammalia > Chiroptera > Phyllostomidae > Micronycteris > Micronycteris hirsuta. The sequence continues at coordinate 12,343 of PVJI01004223.1, read as the reverse complement.
TGTGAGTTTGTGGGAGAAATCTGATCAGAGTGAAACAACATATCAAAAATATTTTGTAGAATATCCACACTGGACTGAATGAGGACTCCTAACAATATCTAAAAGATGACATATGTCTAAATAGACATTCAAATATGCTACTGGACAGACAAAGAAGAAGAAAAAAGATATAACAGCACTGAAAATTTAGTTTCCTAGTTTCTAGTCTCTAGTTCCAAGTCATAGTCTGAGCATTCTCTCTCAGAAACACGTGTGTTGAATGACACAATGTCCCTCTTGAACCACTCCTTGACTGAGAGTCAAAATATGAGCTTAATCTTCTCAGAGTTCTCTCCTTTTTCATCTGCGGTCCACAAGAAAGGGTCCGGATCTACACTGGTTCCTTCCAAAGGCAGATGTTCATGTTTAGTTAACTCATTTTTCCCCCAAGCCCCATTCAAATGAATAAGGTTTTTGCATGCCAAGGGTGACAAATTCATTAACACTTGAGAACTGAAATATTTTAATAGCCAGGTTGGCTACCAACTAAAAGTTACTTCTGGTTTAGCTTACATTTTAACTTCATACTGACTATCATATTTAATGTGCCTTTCTGTTCTCCAGTTCAAAGGCAAGATAATCTCTATAGTATTCTTCGAAAACTACACCAGACAGCAAATATCCTCTCCTTATCCTTCCTCTTCTTAAGAAAAGATAAACAAAATAGAATTTTATAATATATTACTACTTTACCAAAAATAAACCAAAAGTGCTCCAGTTCTCCTAAGACCCTATATTAACCTTTTAACTGACTAGAGTAATAGAAATCAACCTATTTAAGAGCTAAATCTTCACAGCTACTCAGTTGAACAATTACAATCCATCTGTTTCCTATCTTTCTTGATACACAGAAGAATAAATAATCCAGCTCCAGTGTGTAATATTGCTTTACCTTTTTATATTTTACTACAGATAGAGGCATAAAGATGTGAACTACATCACATATACTTTTAAAAATAATTTCTATTAGTTTATTTTCTTCATTAGATCCCTCTTATAGGTGAGATCATAAGGTATTTGTCTTTCACCCCCTGGCTTATTTCACCTAGCATTCCATCCACGCTGTCACAAAAGGTAGGAGCGAAATAGAACCAGCAGCACAGAACCATGGAAGAGACTGATAGCAGTAAGAGGAGAGGAGGGAAGGGGTACTGTTTGAAAGAAGGTGCAGGGATTAGTCAAGGAACTTGTATGAAGGACACATGGACATGGACAATGGGGTGGGGATTGACTATGGAATTGGGGGGCAGGCTGGGCAGAGGGGAGTGAAGGGAGAAATAAGTGGAAAAAATATAAAACATAAAAATAAAAATAATAAAAAATGAAAATAATTTCCTAAAACATAAGAAAATTTCCAACCCAGTGAAAACTCTGTATACAATAAATACTTTTTTTTTAAAGATTTTATTTATTTATTTTCAGAGAGAGGAGAAGAGAGGGAGAAAGAGCAATGTGTGGTTGCCTCTCACATGGCCCTCACTGGGGACCTGGCCCTCAACCCAGGCATGTGCCCCGACTGGGAATCGAACCAGGACCCTCTGGTTCCCAGCCCACACTCAATCCACTGAGCTACACCAGCTGGGTGATATATACAATAAATACTTTAACATACAATATACCTGATGGTGCTGAAAGTGTTTAGCTTAGAATTTAGAATATGATCCCTTGGACTTGATACTCACACTATCTCATTCAATTTAAATATCTCCATGAAATATTGAAAGAAGTATCTATCACAGACCAAAGAGCTTATGTTGTGCTCATTGTCCAAAGTTGTAAGAAGACTAATATATGGACCTGGAACTAAAACCCAGTTTATTATTCCAAGATCTGTACTTTTTGTATTGAATTAAATGTTGCCACTTATTGTTAACAATATTTTAGAAATGAGCTATGATTTGGAAGTACTGTATAAGGTATTGCTTTTCTCACAGTAAATTTCTGATGAAAATATGAAAATTCAACAAATTTAAATAATATGTTTAAATATAAAAGTATCATCATGATTGCTACACTGTAATCAGACACTATATTTATATACTTAGCTCCAAAACGTATTAGCTAATTCATACATTTATCAGAGGAAAGTCAACTCTTTATATTTGATATGCATTATTACAAAAAAAGAAAACTGAATTCCAGGTTGAAAGAAAAAGTATGGAGGAAGAAAGAAAGGAAGGGAGGGAGGGAGAGAGAAAGGGGAGGAAGGAAAAAAAAGAAGAAAAGAGAGGAGAAAACCCCCAGACTGGTTTCTTAATATTATCTCAAAACATTCCACAAAGAATAATTTGAAATAACTAGTTCAATGCCATGGCAATTTTATTGCTGCTAGTTTTTTATATGTCATAAACCCTTCTGCTATGGAATTTTTAGATCTAATTTTCATTCTTAGAAAAGAACTGAAACACGAACTTCTTTGAAGGAGCAGCTCAGCTCTGTTTTTCTTTGGAACAATTTAAAATGGTCTAGGACCTTCCATAATACAGGATGTTAAAATATCACTATTTTAAAGTAATTTTTGTTTTATTTTAGCTCTTAACAGATACTGTTACTGAATATAAATATAACCAGCAAGCACTTAGTTTCCCTGCTTTTTAGGGGCTGCACATTTTCTGCAAATCCCATAAGTGAAACTCTCTATTAAGGAGCTTCACTGTGCCAAAGATAAAGAACGTATAAAAATATTTTATAGGGAAAAGTAAGACAAATCATAAATATAAAGACCAAGTTCAGAGATACATGCAAACTCTGGTTATTTTCTTTTATGCATGTATTTTTAAAAAAGGATAGCTTAAATATAATATACATTTTGATTATCCACTGGCTGGTTTTCTTTCTAGCATAGCAATATTTTTGAAATGTATTCTCTAATTCATAATTTGGCATTGCATTGCTTATAATACTGAGTCCAAAAAATAATTAAAAGACTATGACAATTCGTTAATTTTAAAAATTTTTGTCTCTCACTTTAAAAATACATGGTTTTGAGTCCTTACATTTTACCAGATGCTTCTTCCATCCTTTCTGTTATTCGTATAATTCTAGAAGTGCAGTTTACAAAGATAGATCTAAGAGAAATTCTTATTATTGTGCAACATTTAAAATTAAATTTCCAAAGTACTGGCACTTATGGACTAAAACTAGTATCACAAATTATAGAGAACTGCAATCATCTCCCTTCTACACGATAAAATAATAACAAAAGAAAGAAGTATTTACAGCATAAACAAAATTATGGATATATTTCTGGTTTTGCTTCTAACAGAAAAAAACATCTTCACTGAACAACTTCAATGAGATTTTTAAGGTATTGATTTTGCCCAGTTTGATACACACATTTTTAAAATACGTAGTAGCTACTGTAATAGTAGAAGCAGTAGCAGCAGCAATGGAAAGATAAGCTGCCTCTGCAGGATTTTGTACCTCAAAGCATTTTTCCATAGGGTATTTTCTCCCTTTCCCCTCCTTCCCCCTCTCCCTTCTTAGCGACCCAGATTATATAGGGTAGTGGGTTCAGGGGGACTCTTCCTGGCACTATATTGGAGATATAGAGAATTTGCAAAATCAGTGATGAAGAACTTGTTCCATGACTCTTATATTCACCATCCAAAGCAAGAATGCTGGAAGACATTACAGAGAAGACAAAATTGGTAGAAAGATCTGGGCTATGAATCGTCCTCCCCACCCAATTTTGGGAAAAAGGTAGAGTACTTTCTTCTAACAATTGTAGAAAGAGGACATTAAAATAAACCACTCAAAGATTTTTTAATGTATTCTCTGAACTAATTAGATATTTGCTTAAGATATTTGGATTGGTGTATACCACCAGACTTTGAAGAAGCAAAAATATGCCTGAGTTTTTTCATAAATCAGCTTTGTGTTAGAAGAGAGAAAAAAACAGACTGAAGTTGTGTTGAATCTTGTCTAATAGAACCACCTAGCATGATAAGAGAACATCAGCCAAAACTCTACAGGTTACCCAGAGGCTGCAAAAGGAGAATAAGTTGATCACCCAAAATACAAAGGTATCTGCCTGGATCAAGAAAATAAAGAGATGTGGACCCAGTAGAGAACTCCTAGATCCCAAGAAAGTGTGTCTGAGATTCACCTTTGTGCATCTGTCATCCCACAGGGCTTAAAGTCAACTGATTGTCCAGTTCAGGTAAGAATTGTGAAGTCCATCCTTGTGAATTCCAAATCACAGCTAGAAGGTAGGAGCAAGAAAAAGAAGAGAGAAAAAAAAAAAAAACTCAACTCAAAGAAAAAGAGATATCAACCACACTCTGTCTTCTTTCACACTGCAGGTTTAAACCAAAGGAAGGAAGGAAAAAACACTACAACCAACTGCATTTTGCAGTTTGAGGATTATATCTGTGACTCAGATACTTAAATTTCTTACTTGAGACTTCCTTCAGGATCAAGTAACTAGTATAGCATTGTGTCTATTTTCTAAAGTTGGGCAGAAAAGTCCTGAGCCTACTCGAGTTTTTAAACTAAGAGCAAGGATATATTGCACCTGATTAACCTTTAAAGGGATGGTAAACATAAAAGCTTACACACCACAGTAGACGCATGGACATCTTGGTTTACCTACTAACCAGGAAAAATAGGCATTATTCCACAGGGACATGGGTTTATTTTCTAGGCTCTCTATTCTGTTCCATTGATCTAAGTGTCTGTTCTTACGCCAGTACCAGACTGTCTTGACTGCAGTGGCCTTGCAGTATAGTTTAACATCAAGTATTGTGATCCCTCCAACTTTGTTCTTCTTTCTCAGGATTGTAAGACTATTGGGAGCCCTTTTGGTTCCATATGTATTTTTTGGATATGTGTTATAGATCTGTGAAATGTGTCATTGATATTTTTATAGGAATTGCATTGAATCTACAGATTTCTCTGGGTAGTATGGACATTTTAATGATATTAATTCTTCCAATCCATGAACACAGTATATGCTTCCATTTATTCAGTTTCTTTCTTCAGTGTTCTACAGTTTTCTGAGTACAGGTCTTTTATATCGTTGGTTAAACTTATTCCTAGGTACTTTATTTTTATTGTTTCTATAGTAAATGAAATTTTTTCTTAGGCTCTCTTTCTGATAATTCATCGTTGATGTACAAGAATGCCATCAGTTTCTGAATATTGACTTTGTATTCTGCTTTTTTTGCCAAATTCACTTATTAGGTTGACTAGTTTTTTTAGTGGAGACTATAGGGTTTTCTATGTACATCATCATGTTGTCTGTAAATAATGACAGTTTTATTTCCTCCTTTCCAATTTTGATGCCTTTTATTTGTTTTTCTTGTCTAATTGCTGTGGCTAGAACTTCCAGCACTATGTTGAATAAGAGTGGTGTTGGCAGTAGGTTTGTTGTGTATTGCCTTTATTATTTTGAGTTATGCTCCTTCTATCCCCACTTCGCTGAGATTTTATCATAAATGCGTGCTGGATTTTATCAAATGCTCTTTCAGCATCTATTGATATGATCGTGTGATTTTTGTCTTTCATCTTGTTTATGTGATGCATTTTGTTTATTGATTTGTAAATGTTATACCATCCTTGTATCCCTTGGATAAATCCCACTTGATCATGGTGTATGATCTGTCTAATGTATTGCTGGATCTAGATTCCTAATATTTTGTTGAGGATTTTAACATCTCTGTTCATCAGAGATATTGGCCTATAAATTTCTTTCTTTGTTGTGTCTTTACCTCTTTTTGGAATAGGATAATACTGATCTCATGAAAAGAGTTTGAGAATCTTTCCTCTTCTTGAATCGTTTGGAATAGTTTGAGAAGGATAGGTGTTCTTCTTTGAATGTTTGGCAAAACTTGCCCGTGAAGCCATCTGGTCTAGTGTTTTTGTGTGCTAGGAGTTTTTGATTACTGCTTCAATTTCTCTAGCTCTTATTGGTCTGTTCAGGCTTTCTGCTTCTTCTTGATTCAGCTTTGGAAGATTGTAAATTTCAAGCAATTAGTCCATTTTATTTAGGTTGTCCAGTTTCTTTGAATATAGTTGTTCATAGTAATTTCTTGTAATCCTTTGTATTTCTGTACTATCTGTTTTTACTTCTCCTCTTTCATTTCTCATATTCTTTATTTGGGTATTTATTTTCTTGATGAGTCTGATTACAGCTTTGTCAATTTTGTTCATATTTTTAAAGAACCAACTCCTGGATTCATTGATTTTTTGGATTGTTTTTTTAGTCTCTATGCCATTTAATTCTGCCCTTATCTTGCTGGAGAGCTAAATAAACCCTCATCAAAATGAAAAAGGAACCAACTGTATGGGAAAACATAGTTGCCAATGATACATTGGACAAGGGTTTATTCTCCAAAATATATGAAGAACTCATATGACTCAACACCAGAGAGATAAAGAATCCAATTAAAAAATGAACAAAGGACCTGAATAGACACTTCTCTGAGAAGGACATACAGACAGACCATAGATATATGAAAAAATGCTCAACATCACTAGCCATCAGAGAAATGCAAATTAAAACAAAATGAGATATCACTTCACATTTGTCAGAATGGCTATCACTAATAATAAATCAACAAACAAGTGCTGGCAAGGATGTGGAGAAAATGGAACCCTAGTATACTGTTGGTGGGATTACAGACTGGTGCAGCCACTTGTGGAAAGCAGTAAGGAATTTTCTCACAAAAATTAAATGGAACTTTCTTATGACTCAGTGATTTCACTGCCGGGAATATACTCTAAGAATCATGAAACACCAATTCAAAAAAACTTATGCACCCCTATGTTCATAGTAGCACTATTTACAATAGCCAAGTGCTGGAAACAGCCTAAGTGACTATCAGTAGATGAGTGGATTAGAAACCTGTGGCACATTTACACAATGGAATACTACTCAGCAAAAGGAAAAAAGGAAGTCCTACCTTTTGCAGCAGCATGGATGGAACTGGAAATTATTATGCTAAGTGAAATGAGGTGGTAAAATGCAAATACCATATGACCTCATTTATAACTGGAATCTAATTAACAAAATAAACAAAGGAGAAACATAGAATGAGAGACTTGGAAACATGGAACAGACTGATAGCTGTAAAAAGGGAGGAGTAAGAGGGAGATGGTGGAAAGAAGGGAAGGGGTTGGTCAACGAACATGTTTGAATGACTCATGGACATGGACAAGGGAGTGGAGATTGACTGTGAGTAAGAGACATGGGCTGAGTGGAAGGGGAAAAACTGGGACAACTGTAATAGAATAAACAATAAAATAAAATAGAAAAACTAAAAAAATAGGCATTATTCCTTAATATCTTAGAAAATTTCAGGAATTGTGTCTGATAGGCCTTTCTGAGTCATTTGGTCATCCCCAAATCAATCAATATGGACAAGAATTATAGTTGTCAGACCAGACATGGATTATTTTCTCATTTATTCAGAAAAGTAAGCTCTGTTGTCATAAGAAAATATGGAGGAAGTGAAATACACACCAAAATTTCAAATGCCCACTAGAATAAATATTATCATAATATCCTGAGTGTATTGGTGACTAGATGCCCAGAAATTCCACAGTTAGCACATGGAAGAAGGATGTCATTATACCCTGTTTCTGTGTTCTTTCTTCTACATGGCAGCTGCCTAGTGAAATGTATATAATAATGTATAAAGAGTGCACTTAATAGAATTGCTTATAATGTCCCCATTTTCCTATATTGTAATTAAAGTTTTCTTTATTATCAATGGGTCTCTAAAAATATAGGGGATCAGAATTATAATTCAGATTATATAATGTTAGAATTTTATTTAAACTAATCATATGTATACCTTAAATTAATTTCATAACCAAATGTTTTTCCTCTGTCCCTAAGTGGGTCAATACTAAAGATCATAAATAATTTATTCTCATTCTTGATTTATTATCACTGAAAAATGTACAGGAAAAACATTTATATGCATTGTTGATATAATCATCCAGAACATTTCCCTCAATTAAAAATAATAGTATCCTTATGAAATTTAGATTAGGAGGTCCTAGTTTTTCTTCTCCAATTTTTTCACAGAAAGATATTAAAAGCTAAGAAAGAAAACCAAGCCACTAAAGCAGTGAAAATCGGGATAGTCAAGCATCTGCCTGACTCCAGAGGGAATTTCTAATAACTAAAGATTAGATGCAGTCATTAAGCAGAATCAATTAGGGTAAGGTAATAAATTATGTTCATCAAACCTTAATGCATATTCTTACTTCACAAATATGGTACCATCACTGAGTAAAGCAAAGGAGTCACGGTTTTAATGAGTAGAAATAGTTTTTTATGTAACTCAAAGCCATTTTCTGTCACCCTCCATTACTAGAACTGGGGCTGCAAATCCAGTAATCAACAGATCCCGTGACAAAATTGGACTAGAAATAACAAATTGCATTTCAGAAAGAAGTCAAAAACAGAGGGAGATGAACACAAGAAAAACCATAGGAAGGGTACACACTTTCTGGTCTACAGTTTTCATGACTGCCTCTAATTATCCCCAAACTAATCCCTATCTACACAATGACGTATCTAACCAGACAGCGAAAGCAAGAGTCAAACGTGCTTCGCTAGACTGATGGCCACATAGCAAAAAACCTTTTAATTTTAGATGTGGCACTAAGATTTTAATAGGAACTGGTAGTAGTGAGGTAGAACCAGGAGGAACAGTGTACTTCATGATTGGCAAGTGCGGGTCTTTTCATTAAACAGTGAACACAAAATCAATAACATGCGAATCAAGATGCAAGAAAAGAAGAACTTGGGTTGCAAGAATGAAAATTTTTTTCTGAATAATATGAACTATACTAAATAAAAGTAAATTTTAGAAATTGGATTGGTAAAATATTTCTACATTTCTAAGATAATATTATCTGTAAATTTATACTAATACATTTTTTACTTCTTTTTAAAAGTTTTTTATTTAATTATTGTTCAAGTACAGTTGTCTCCGTTTTGCCGCTCCACTCTCCCGCACCCCAGCCATCCCCACTACCCACCCTTGATCCCACCCCCCTTCGATTTTGTCCAGGTGTCCTTTATAGCTGTTCCTGAAAACCCTTCCCCCTTTTCCTCCCATTATCCCCTCCCAATTCCCCTTTGGTTACTGTCAGTTTGTTCTTAATTTCAACGTCTCTGGTTATATTTTGCTTGCTTGTTTTGTTTTGTTCACTAGGTTCCACTTATAGTTGAGATCATATGGTATTTGTCTTTCACTGCCTGGCTTATTACATTTTAAAATTTGAATTAAAATATTTTCTGGGGAAAATTATCAATTGTTAGAAACAATTTAAAAAATCATGAATGATTTAAATAATTGTCACAGAATTTCTGCCTCTGAAAGGCTTTTAGCTTAGAAGAATTTTAACAGTGTATATTTTTAATCTTTCAAATTACAGATAAAGTGTAAACTTGGTTAAAAAACTTATTCACCTAGTATTACCTATTACATGCTGATAGGCTATTATGCACTAAATAAAGTGATAGGCAAAAAAACTCATGACCCCAGTGCTCATGGAGCTTATAATCCATTGTGTAGAGAGACCACATACCCAGAGCAGAGAAAAAGTTAGGAAGCTACAAATGTTTTCACTTGTATAACCATGACATGAAAACCTGATGATATTAACATACATACACAGACTTAAATGAACAAAGCGCTACATTAAGAAAGAAAATGCTAGTAAACAATAACTAGGTTTTCATAACAAAAGTCAATACTATAAGCAAATTTGGCTTGTTCCAATATTAAAGCAAAACGTACAGTTGGCAAAACAAAATATGCAAAAGCAATGACTAGAATAAACTAAAATTTCCTAAGATTCTCTAAAATTTTCAAAAAAAGGTCCAAAAGTGTATTTTAGTGAAGATTTCAAAAATTAGTATAAATACACCTAACATAGTATACAATAAAGTTGACATTTTAAATCAGTGAGAAAACAGTTAGTCAATAATTGGTTATTAAACTATTATTTATCCATTATCAAAAAGAAAGATAAATCTTTATCTCACAATAAGAAACAAAATAGATTTAAGGTGGTTTATAGTTAAATGTAAAAAATAAATTATATTAAAAATGAAAAATAAAAGAATATCGGATTTCAGGTTATGTTTTTTGTAAGGACAGACGTAGAGAAGCACTCACAAAGAGTAAGAGTGAATTTTGAATTTAATGTACAAAATACACTACAAATAATGTTATGAAATATTTACAAAATATGTGACAAAAATGCATCATGCTTAATATATCTGAAGGTGCTTAAAAGCAAGAAAAGAATAACTACAAAGTACCAATTGTATTAATGCATGATTAAAAACTTCACAAATGCACAAAAAATAAAATTGGTTAAAAATATTTAAGAACATTGATATCATTATTTATCAAATCTGATAGACTATAACAAGAACATTTTCTCCTATCAAAATAAAGAAAAAACAAAAAGGAAAACAGAATATTCAACAATAATAAAGATTTTGTGAAATGGAGCAATTCTGGCCAGAGTGTAATTGGTACATCACTCTAGAAAATAGTTTGGCAATAGATGTAAATTCCTTTGTAAAACTCAGACTTTTGGCAGTATAGCCCCCAAATTAAGCTGTACTAAGTAATCAAACAGTTCTGAACTGTTGATGGCCTCTCTCCTCCACTGGTAGATGGGAAAGAATGATGAGCATACATGGGGAAGGTTTTACCATCTTGGTCTGAAAGCAGCATTCCATGACGTCCTGCCACGCTGTGTTGGCTAGAAGTCAGTCATGTGGCCATACCTAACCTCAAGGGAAGCTAGGGAATGTGGCCCAGGCTGTGTTCAGGTGAAGGAAACAAAAATCTAATAGGTTTTAATTAATGCAAATGAAAACCTGCCCCAACATATTTTCCAATTCCAAATGGTCAAGAACAAATGCCAATAGATAAGGAAACACAACATAGTGGGGAGAAATAAAAACTTTGAAGTAACAATGATCAATTACTTTGTGATACTGAAAGCATCCTTGTTTTTCGGGCCATTGACAGTTTTGAAGAGTGCTGGTCGGGCACTTTGTAGAATGTCCTTCACTGTGTGACTGTGATGTCGCTGTTTTGGTTGGGCTGGGGTTACAGGTTTGAGGGAAGAATATGAAAAAGATGAAGTGCCCTTCCCATCACATAATCTCAGGAAATACATGTTTTACAATAATTTACCACTATGGTACTAACCTTGATCATTTGTTTAAGGTAGTGTTGGGGAGATTTGGGAAGGAAGACTATTTTTTACCTCTCAGTGGAGAACGTACTTTCACAGATTATTTAAATTTTTTTCTCTAAGAAAGTTCTGTCCCTTCTTCCTCATTTATTCAATCAGTAATTTATGTCAATCTGGACTCATGTATTTTAATTTTGTCCTTTGGGTTGTAATCCAATTCTATGTTATTAATTTTATTGCTAAAATTGCTCTAGCTTTCGCCATTGAGGTAACCCTACCCTTTTATTTTTTTCCAGGACTTTCTTACTTTCTAACACTGTAAGATGTTTTATATTTGTGTATTTTGCTTGCCCCAGTACTAGATTGATCACTTATTTAAGGAGCTCTGGTTCACTTTATTGAAAAATGGTATTTAGAAACCAAGATCTGGGTCTTAGCTTGACCGCATGTACAGCTACAATTAATAAATGCTTGATGGTGGTGATTATGGTGACATAAATGCAACATCAAAGATAGTAAGTTAGTCTGAAATGAATGTGTGTGTGTATTTATATACATAAATAATTAAGCCTTGCTTTGATAATATATCGGTGATTCTTTTGGCATTAACATTGTCTCATTTACTATTCTTTTTGTTCTTTATTTTAATTATAATGTCTTTCAAATCATTAATCTTACTTTAGTATATCATATGCCAGATAATGTATATTTTTGACATCTCAGTTGCCTCTGGCTACATATTAAGGAAATGCTGTAATACCCAGTAAGTTACAGAATGACATGCTTTGTAGCATTGATAAATATAAATATATACATATAAAAAACATCTTTCAATAGTAAGATCTATGTATATATAATATTCTTCAATAGTAAGATAAAATCAACCCATGTAATGTGCAGTGTTTTTTTATTTCTTTCATTTAACCTTAATTGTATTTTTTCCATTACCATTTAGTTCCCTTATACGGCCCTCACTCCAGCCATCACCACACTGTTGTCCATGTCCATCAGGCTTATCTTAAAAATAAAAAATTGCTCAAATAAACGATCTAACTTCACACTTAAAAGAATTTTAAAAACAACAATAACCAAGCCCAAAATGAGTAGAAGGGAGGAAATAATG